>JAGFZM010001328.1:248345-261878 GCA_017657215.1 Limnothrissa miodon
TGTGTGTGTGTGTGTGTGTGTGTGTGTGTGTGTGTGTGTGTGTGTGTGTCCGCCTGAGTGCACTAATATGCTTACATGCCAACACACGTTCCTACTTCGAGTGTGAATCCATGGATTGTGTCCGTGTTGGGCACATACCATAACTCAGCCTGGTTTTGTGTGTGTGTGTGTGTGTGTTATAGCTCATGTGGTGCACATACCTTTACATAGCCTTTGGGTGCTAAAGTGTCCATGAAGAGGTGACTCCAGGAGTCCTCTGCGATAAGGTCTGATATGTACTTGGCTGGTGTGGCACTTACTTCCTGCAGACTACACACACACACACACAATCACAGACACACTAAAATAATAACAATTACATTTTCATCTATTATCATTTTCATCTTAAAAGTTTTAATAAGAAATCATCAGCACAAGTCAACTGAAAATAGTTGAAACCATTTATTTTTTACAGAGTATTTATTGCTGCAATATGAGAACATAAATTTCTCTCTTCTACTCTCTTAAAAAGAATGTTAGAATTACTGAATCTTGAATATTACATCTTGAATTGATATTTACTGCACTGCAAAGTATGCAGTGTTTCTGAGTACCCAGAGTGTAGTGAGTGTCGTAAGTCTGCCCAATCAGCTGGCAGCATTTCTCACCCAATCACGTAGAGGTCAGTGGTGGTCTGCGAGTCCAGCCGCAGCAGGGAGCTGACATCACGAGGGGGTTCCGCCGTGCCCACATTCCACGTCACCATGTGGAGCCTAGGGGAGAACAAGCGCATGTTGGCACAGACAGCTGAGCATGGAGCCACAAACAAACACAAACAAAAACTAAAAACAGGCACAGACAGAGAGAAAGGCAAAGAAACAATACACATTTCTAAAGTCTCGATGGATGGAAAGAGTAGTCAAAGCAAGCTGTTCATTATCAAGTTCAAGTTTTACAATTCTACCACTAATGTCAGGTGTGTATGCCAATGCCCTGATGAAGAATATCCTCTAATAAACATATAAAATATTCCCTCTGACAAAGGAGGAGTACAATAAAGAAATGAAGTATGAACTAAATTAAAAAGCAGTGAAATAACATTTGTAAAATGGAGAAACATCTGAACAATCTTTCTCCCCCTCTTCAGCAGACAGCCACCTCAAGAGATCTTTGTTTGTCCAGCGTCCACACAGACTGAATGCCTCGTCCAGCGTGCGGGACACCTCCTCATTGGTCTCGTCGTCGGAGCTCAGGTCCTCCACGCAGGTGAGCAGCTGTGAGAGCCGCTGCCTCAGCATCAGGCGGCCCGTGGTGGACTGGGACGTGTTGCTGGACGAGCTGTCCGAGCGGGCGCGAGGGAGCTCTGGAGATTCTGCCATTTGACCTCTGACCCCTGAGGGTTAGGTGACTCTGCTGGTTTAGGCGAGAGGATGGTTCTGGCTACTCGTACGGTTTATGTCACTCAAAATGGGTGTTGAGAGAGGTTTACTGTCTTCAGTCTGTGCTTGCAAACACACTGGTCAAACAGGTGTCAAAGACTTATCAAGAAAAGCTTATCACAAAAAGATTAGCAAAATACGCTGTTTGAGGTAGAAATAGCTATAAAAACACAATAAATAGCATAAAATAAAAGGACTTCACCAAATTTAGTGAGCAACAGCAGTTATTTTACTCAAGGATATCCAGGCTTTTCTGAATTTTTCTTTCAATTTCTTCTGTCAGCTTCTTCAAGTGTATTTCCTTTCTTCCAGTCTTCTGATCCGTTCCATCTAAGACTTCGGTTCGTGCCAAGATGTAAATCTCTCGTGGGTTTATATTTCAAATGTGCTCAAAGTCCAGTCACAGTCGACTGTCAGATAAAAACACTTGATGCCCTCCAGGGAAAAAATCCACACCGCTCCACAGAAAATTCACACCCAAACGTGAGATCTGTGTTATAAATTAATAAACACCTTAAGATAATTAATGAGTTTAATCATCTCAGTGTGCATCCACTTTGTCGCAGACACACACACACAGAAGGTCTCCACTCTTTCTTCCGAGTGTGACGGAATGAGAGAGCCTGAACTGAACTCCAGGTTTTGGGGGCAGAGGCGGTGGATTATGCCCCTAATCTGGAGCAGCGGAAAACCACGTGAGTGAGTGCTAGCGCAAGGAATACCCCCAAAGCATTAGAAAGTCCCGCCTGATACACAAATCACCCTGTGCATTGTTGCCATGCTCTGAGAAATGCTGCAGAATGGCGTCATAAGCGGGTTACAGACCAAAAATATTCACTTTACCAATCTAAGTACCTCTACCATCCATACAACAAAGGCTTTGGGAGTGAATGGACAATTCACAGTTAAAGCGACAGATCTGTAGCACACTGCTCGCCTGACTAATGAAATTCTGTCTTTGTGATTTGAAGGTGTTTCTTACGTAAAATAATCTATTTCAAAACCCTCTGGAATTATGCTACTACAAAGAACAAACTTTCACAGACTAGGCCACACCAATTAAATTAGTTGGTTCTCGGATTTTTTCAGGAAAAATATGGAGCGAGCGAGCGAAATAACAATGAAAATAAAAAAAATGTACTGAAGGTAAATTAGCACATTCACAGTTAATGTTCATATATAATTTATAAACTTAACTTTCACACCTCACAGCACACTTTTTGTCATGCAGGTTTTAGGCAATGTACAAAAATTCATAATTCTGTCATTCTATGTTATGTAAATGTTTGACGGTTTGTCATTTATTTAAGAGTTTGTGAATCTAATCACCAAGCAAGCTGGCTGTGGAATTGAGGTATGACATATAATGTAGACTACGTCTAGGCTGCTGTAGCCTACGTTCAAACTCATTTTGCCACAATTCATCACAGGGCATTAGAACGTCAAAATGTGTGCACGCGAGAGGATGTGAGTGTGTAGGCACATGCTATTCATTTATTTATTGATTGATTTTGATGGCGAAACACTTTGAATGGGTTTTTTTCGCCTCTCAATCATTGAAATATCAAACTCACCTCCTCAGAGTTGCACAAGCAGACTGCTCTCGGCACCGTGAGTACAACTGCGCAAAGTTCTCATCCTCTTTAATTTCAATGCACTTGTGAAATGTTTTTCTCTTCTGATCAAATATTCTAATAATTGCAAACACTGTCCTAACAGGATCCCCTTCCACCAGCATCTTTCCTCACATCATGTCTCTTGTCTCTTGCAACTCTGAAGTGAAAGGCGCGATTTGATTGGTTTTCAACGTCACGTGAACACAGCATGCTATTTTCAGTATTATAGCTATCAGCCACGGTGTTTTTTTTATGTTCGTGTGAGTTCAAATTCAAATTTATTTTTATTTCATTTTGCAATTTTTTCAAGCTATGAATCTGAGAACCAACTAATTTTATTGGTGTGGCCTAACAGACTTTTTCAATGATATTATATGTGGAAAACTTTTTTTGTCTTTTTTATTTCCTAAAGAGATTCATTCCATAACAAGATAGATGCTATTCAATAACGTGTCTTGTGTTCTGTTGAAACAAGCACTCTATTTAATTCTCAAACACACTGTCTCTAATTTTATCTTGTGCAACTAAAGATTGATTTGACAGACTAATGCTTTTTTTTATATGAATATGGTCCTGAATTCTAAGACCACCATGATTAAATAACAACACTTACATGTTCTACATTCCAACACAGCAGCTTTCTCAATTCGAGTGCAGGATCAAACAATTGAAACATTCAAGACCCATAATCTGTTCTGCAAGAAGGATTTAATTTCGCCACTCATGGTACACTAACAGCCATACACTGGTCCACTCCAACTGTAATTATCACACATGCTTTACTGATTGCTTCTGTCCCTCTCAGTCAATGAAATTCCTTGTGTCCTGTTTAGGGTCATTAGTATAAGTCTGCCTATGCTCGGGCCTGCATGGGGCCGGGGTGCATCCGTCTATCTTTCGTCTGGGGCAGGCACCGTAGCAACGCACAAGGCCATGCCAGCTGTTAATTAGACTGCAACCAAATGCAGATTTTACATAACACACACAAAACACACTGATGCACGTGAGGTGGTTGAACCTTAAAGTTACAGTAGACAGGGCCACTAGACGTGACTACTGTGTAACCTAATAACAATGCTATTGGCTGACTGGTTAATAAAATTGTACTCTACTGTGTGTGCAATTGGTCTAAAGTGTATACACATTCTCTCTCTGATTTAATCGTTTCTTTACTGTATCAGAATAGTCAGCATATGCATTAAGTGACACCTTATATGTGAACACGTCAACAACATAATATCCCATATTGTGGATTTAAATTTGTTATAACATATGCTACCTTAAAACCTTAAGATAAGTAAACAAGTCACTCACACACTGAAATAAAAAGATAGCATTTCATCTATCAGTTTTTAACTGTCATTTGTATTACTACACTGTTTACTGTAAACACACAATCATACAATCAACACACAATCACACAATCATAGTGACTATTACAAGTCAGTATGATCACTCTTTTTGTTTTTCGTTCGTCTTCAATCTGTTCCCGTTTACACTGTTTACGCATTATAATAATGGATATTTTCTTTTTTGGTTCTTTGTGTTTCTTGTGTTACAGCACGCCGCCAGCTAACGAAAATAGTGGCAAGTGAGGAGTGAAACGAGAAGGAAATGGAAAGCAAAGGAGAGTCAGGTGAGCTACTTAAAAAATCAAGGCATCAATTCTGTGCATCAAGTTGCCTTTTGTTGTCATTTTTTACAGTGTAGACAGGTGTGAAGTGCTTTTTTGATACCTGCAGGCTTGCGTGGCACCAACCCTTCTAACACTCATGGTAGCACCTGAAACATAAAAGTGTAAATAGCTTTAGCACGATATCTTCACTGTAAAAAAAAAAAAAAAAAAAAGTTATGACAACTTAAAAATTAAAGGCGGCTTGATGTACAGGATTTTTGAGTTTACACAACACAAAAACGAACATTTCTAGGGTTTTAAAAACGTAGAAATGTTAGTTTCTGTGTTGTGTAAATTAAACAATTCTGTCCATCAGGTTCCCTTGAATTTTCAAGTAGTTTTTATAGTGTTTTTCTTTTGCCTTGTCGACACCTAAAACATAATCAACAACATGGCCTCCACAAATAATTCATCAGAGTAGCCTACGTCATTACAACTGAGAGTCACATGCTCAACGTCATTATAAAAGTCTGGGCAACCTCAGCTGAACTTGAGGAGAAAACACCTCAGTTCAACCTTCACTGACCTTCACTGAGAAGTGTGGTAGATGAAGGACCAGCTTTGCTGAGAAATTCCTGTTGTGAAATAGGTGTGTGTATGTGTGTGTGTGTGTGTGTGTGCGTGCGTGCAAGTTGCTTGTTTATGCAACATATAGCTAATGCATTAATCATATAGGTGACTCAATGTCTGCTCCCTCCTGCAACAGGAATTGTCTCTGTGTTTTTAATTTTATTGTCTGTTTATATTAGTAGTTATAGTGCTGGGCACATACTATGTCTGTTTTAGATTTGTGTTAAGTACTAGTTGTCTGTTTTAGATTTGTGTTAAGTACTGGATGCTAAGTAAAATTCCTGTGTGTCTATGATGCATTTGGCGAATAAAAGTGATTCTGATTCTGATTCTGATATGACGAGACAAATATATGTAACGTTGGCATAACTCGTACAACTCGTACAACATATATAATCTATCTGCTCGCTCGCTCTCTCTAGCTCTCTTTCTCTCTCTCTCTCTCACAGACACACACACACACACATGCACACACAGAGGCAACTCAATCAAATCCCATCACTAAGTAATCACTAAGGCACACAACACATCAAATAATCTACGCATGGACTGGCTGACTTGATTTAATAAAAAGCTTTTTCTCATTATGTTCTGTTGCTCGTGTCATATATCCACACAACCAGAGAGACAGGGGGAGACAGAGTGCCCACTCAAATGGGCTCAAGTTATTGTTTTCTCGTCTGTGAAGTATGGTTCAAGGACCAGAATCAAAATCCCATGGGAACAATGCAAACGCTGAGTGATCTCAGAGTTTTAGTAATATCCCTTGAGTAATTTACTATTGTATGGATGGTACATTCTTTTCTTTTGCAAAGATTGTGCAGTTGTATAGTTATGAAACTCCCTGGAGCAGCTTTGTGTTCCTGCGCTCCCCATAATCCCAAACCTCCAAAAATCCACAGGCTGCAACAGGAATTTTAGTTTCCAAATGTTTAGGAATTTCACTTAATGTCAATTTCCAAAGGCATACTTCATACCATTGCTTTGATGTAGGCAAACAACATTAACAAGGTTTCAAGGTTGTAAATCAGACGTTTGAACAGCCTTTGTTTAGCCTACATCTCGAGACAGATTTCTGACATCACACAGCGCATTACTGAGGTATGACAGACAGACAAAATCAGTTAGTGATTAGTGACAAAAGTTTAACTTACTGCATATGGGCTAAAGACAATAAAGCGTAATATCCTCGAGTAGGCTACATTACATTGCAAGTTACATAAGACAAAAAAATCGTTAAAACAAATCTACCTTTATTAGCCTACCTGGAATTGTTGGAATTGTGTTTGTTGTGATGTCCGATTGTCAGTATAGGCTACTCCGTGATGGCCGGATGGTGTACTGCAAGGATTGCTTCTCGAATTCACACCCGTTCTCTCATCCGTCTCATGCCGTGCCTCCTCACAGATCTACCAATGGCACAGATGCTTTCGGCCCTAAAGCACTTACACGGCAGCTCAACTCCTTGCCCTATTAGCAGTGCGATATTTTCAACGTAGATTAAAAATTGTGAATGAGACGACTGTTGGAGCAAGAATTCCATTTGTCAGCCCGCAGCTGACACAATGCATTCTTTGTTTCATTATCCTATTTCTTTTATATTGATGATGTCATCACTAAAGTATTTGCATGCGAATTTAGCATGCAAAGTCATAGGACAACGTCATTAATTACAACACCTCATTTTTGGAGCTATGTGTGTTAAAGTTCATACAACTAAAAACAAAAATAAAGTGTTACAATATGGACATTGTTACAGACTATCAGTGGCAGCAGGGAAACTAAGGCTAATCTTACAGGCTACTTCTAGGCTCCATGTCAAATTAGCACCAGTAAAGCTCTGTGGGAGAAAAAAATATCTTAGCTTTTCACCAAGATGAATACTGAATGATACTAGAATTCATACTACCACATAGCCTCTGCCTACTGGGTGCATAGGTCTATTAGGCTATAGCCTAAATTTAATTAGCGTTCAAAGCTGTTTTATAGCTGTTCCATACATGTTAAAATAGGCTTGTGAAGACAAAAATTGTTCAATGTCTATATGGCAACTTTATTATGTAACCTCGAATTAACAACCTGTAGCAGAGCGCAGGTGCAACTTTCACTGAATCGCCGCCGTCCATCCTACAGTCACCCTCTAGGCTACTTCACCCACGGGCGGGCCCCATAAGACGGCTTTATTGTTAATCTGCACTCTTGTGGGCAAATCCGTCTTAGGCCGCCAGAGGTTTTTACCGCAGAGAGGGCCGTCGAGGCCCGCCTCTCCTCATCCTCATCTTCCTTCCATCTGCGACCTCTGCCCCCTCTCGTGATTGGATGACAGATTTTGGCTCAGTGAGGATGAGAGAAAAGATGAGAACGCTGGAAGAGTTGGAAGGGGGATGGGTGGGAACTGTGTGTGTGTGTGTTGTTTAGGTCAAAATTATATGGAGCGTAAGGGGAGGAGTAAAAAAACAAAGAAGCAGAAAGAGAGAGTTGCATGACGCCACAAATCACCTGAGATATTTCTACAGTAGTAGCAATGGGCGAGGAGCAGTGATGTCATCCTCACTCCCACACTGAGAGATGTGTTAGCAGTCCCAGACTCAACCAGAGTTGAATTGAATCTGAGACATACTGCAAGAATGGTACATAACAAACAGTTAACCTATAGGTGAAAAGAATTGTCATTTAGTGCTGTCCTCATATATCTGCTTTGCTAACAGATGTAGATGTGTATATGTTATCCTAATCATATCAATAAAGAATATTCTGCCTTAGGCTACATTTACATGATCCATCTAACAGACATCACAGATTTCTCCTTTTCTGACGCCGAAGGGCAAAAGAACTGTAGCCAAAGCCAATAAAGTCTCAACTACAGTGCAAAACACAAAGGCAGTGGTTAAGAAAATAATTATACTAAAAACATGGTAGATTCTAGTCTGATACTTATTACAGATTACATCATACTTCAGTGTTGCCCCTGGTCCCAATCAATCACCCTTGTAAGAGCCTTACAAACTATGCTTCTAAGTTGCTTTCTTGCATTCTTTTTCTGCTTACTGAATGTTACTGACACATTTCAACACAACACTGAAATTCCACAGGTTACTATAGTAACCAAAGATCTTTTAGAACTTCATCAACCGTTTCTGATATATCTACATAGTATGTATTATTGTAATATATAATATTATTATATTGCAGTACTAAACACATGGCATGCTGTACATTAATGAGGGGAAGAATCAAATACATACTCATCAACACACTGTTTTTTTTATTTCTTTTTCACATCTCCAATGCAGCTTTGTTGGAAGATTAGATGACAAAAGGCACAAATTCACAGTAAATTAAACAAAACAGATGACAGGGGAAAACAGGGCAAGAAAATCTGTGTCAGAGACAGCAAGAGAGAGAGGGGGTAAGGAAGGGCTGAACTTAGATGAGCTTTTAAAACAAATTTTCTCGAAATGAACAAATGTATAACTCTGGTGTGTGGATTCACATATCTACTACCCATTGTTATGGAGTCTATCAATGCTACATCAGTCTGACTATCGCTCAGAATCTTGATTTTTATACTTCAAAAAAACTTTGTTTCACCTTGTTTTCAGTGAACAAATAAGAAGTCCTCCTGATTGTTCGCTACTGTACTGGAACCTTTCTCCCTGCATGTCTTTTTCTGTGTGCATGTCTAAAATATTTCTTTTTGTTTGTTTATTTCTTAGGGGACAGGGCAGAAATCATTCACAGTGTGAGTGAGATAAACATAGTGTAAGATCCAAATAGCTTAGGGACTTACATATAGATACAACAACATTCAGAACAAAAATATACTTAGAGATCATCCTGCCATGGCATGGAGTGTGGACTGTGGGCTAGAACATCAGGAAGAGCCTCTGTCAACATTATTGTCTTCTATGTGAAATCACACCAAAGAAGTACCACCTGCATGTTTACATGACAAAAATGTGACAAATCAATTGGACCAAAACAAAAGCACATTTGAAATCCCTTTGGTGCCAAATGTCATTGGTGTCCTTCACACTCAGTCCCTGGGGGCGTCCCATGTAGGAAGTGGAAACATGTTGTCGACGCTTGTCGCTCACCCGACTGGTCTTCCCTTCCATCTCCGGGTTGAGCACAGTGAGTGCCAATGCGTGATGGCCATCGTTAGAGTCAGCCAATCAGAGAAGCAACAGGGCACAACAGTAACCATGCCAACCAGTAACCAATCATGCACCTGAACCAAAGACACATGAGGGCAACCACGGAGGGAGAAGAGGGATGGAAATGGATGTGCAGCTGTTTTGGCAGGACAGTCTGGCCTATATATATATGTTCATCTACACATATTTATAGAATATATACAATTAAATACATACACCTTTATAATTAGATTTCTTTCATTTTCAGGGATGACATAAAGTTGTGAGTATTGCTAATGGGTTATCCATCTGCTCTTTTTGCAGATTCCCAGAGAATGAGAGAAGCTGCAGAGAAGAAAATATGGAGGCGACGATGTTTCGCTGTTTAGTCAGTGCATTAACGATGTAAACGCACCAAAACACCTATACCATCCACTGCAGACAAAAACAGACCAAGTGCTACTGAGAGGATACACACACACACACACACACACATTCACTTACACACACTCACACACACGTGCAGTGATTCTTACAGCACTGACTGTCGATCTTGTCCCCAGCGTTTTGTTTCTGATCTCGGATCTGACCAACTGCGGTCATGCATGGGTCAGACACTGTGCGGGTTTCTGGTCAGCGAGGAGCCAAGCTCTTGATTCTCAGCATGACGGCCATTGAGTACTGATAGCAGGACAGGAGGATGAGAGGGGGAAGTTATTGCTCTCGTCTGGATAAATGACATCTCATCCCTCTATCCGATGCAATGCGTCATGACGAGGTGACAAGGACAAAGGAGAATTAAACACCACCTAATGTGAAGTTTTTAAAGTTTCTATTCACAAAAAAGCCACAACAAAACGGACCACGCCTGAACCTTGGACAAATATTGATTTTCATTGAGTAGCACAGGGACAGCAAGAACAGAAAACAAAAACATCAGCTCTGGGGTTTCCATGGTTGCCTGACCATTCTATCCTGCCGTTCTAGACCTGTTCAAGACAGGTTCCATTTGGACTGTTCTTTCTTTGAACCTTATTAAACGAACTATAAGCTGCCCTTGGATTGACGGAAGGACCAAACAAAAGCCCACCAACCTACTGTAACGTCCCTTGAACTTGAAAGGTGTCTTTAAGGTGTCATGACTATCACATACATTCTCCATGACAGGAACCGGAGCAGACAGGAAGGTTCCACACGGATGCCATGGAACAATAAGAACCCTGAAAGGCAGCTTGGACGGGATTAGATCTGGCCAATTCCTGAACTAGAACCTGTATGGAGATGGCTAGTCCATGGCCAGATTTCCCTCTGGGGGATAGACGTGTTGGGCAAATAATTGGCCAAGCATCAGTTTGCACAGACAAGACCAAGCACGTTGTGTGCTGGGTAAGGGTGTGTGGTAAAAGAAGCTATATGGAAACAGACTTCAAAAACACACAAAAAACCACGCTCACAAGTTAAAAAGACTCATCACCTACAATAATAACATACTTGCAACATTGTGAAACAGAAGCAAGAAGGGACATGTTCACCTTGCATGGTGGTCATACTTAATCTTCATAGTACACACAAATACCCACACTCTTGTTATAGCAATAATGTGAATCTTCTTATTCAAATAAGATGCATTTACCAGCCTGGGAGCGAACACACACTTAACAAGGGCTTAGTCATGGCCAGGCAACGCACAGGAAACAAGCAACTTTGATCACTATATAGAAAGGAAACCAGTGACAACATAGAACGGCATAGTCTGCCTGCACAAAAAAAGGAAAACGTAGCAACAACTTGGGACAAAATGATAAAACGCAGATTTGAAACATAACTCTGAAAAGATTCAGCTTGGTCCAAGAGAACATACACAGACAAAATTGAAATGTTCTTTTTAAAAACCCTGTTTGTACAGATTTTGTGATATTCATCTGATATATACTTTATGTACACACAACATTTTTGTTCTTTTTAAAAAAAAGAAAAAAAAAGAAAGGATGTCTCCATGAATCTAATATGTATTTTTGAAATATCTGACATCTTAAAATACCTACGGGGGTTGCTACAGATGGCTTAGCTGTAACAACTATTACTCCAGGGTGCGGAGACTATGAGAGAAGTTCCACATTTTTAAACCTTATTTCTATTTAGTTTTGAAGTTATTATTTAAATTTTTGGATCTGAAGTGCTCCATTTTAGAACCAAGGAGGAATGATAGGAGGGACTGGTTGACCTGTGGGATGCCCACGGCGAGGAAAAGGACGGGGCGGAGAAGAGGGACGCGGGACAGGACGGGAGGGGAGGGAGGGAGGGAGGTGGGGGCTTGGACCAAGTTGACATGACGTTGGTGTTTCACCGTGACCACTGAGGAGAGTGAAGCCGCTGGTGTTCATTTAGGTACAGGTCTGATCTGTAGAACACACACACATACACACACAAACACACAGAGAGAGAGAGAGAGAGAGAGAAACACACACAGAAACACAAGATGCTAATGAACATGAGTGGTATAAAATCTGAGATGTATAGTAGATATAATACATAATTTATACATTTCTAAGAATCGGATTTAGTACACGAGAACCCAAATATGAGATTGAGTGTATAGGGGCATAAAAATAATAAAATCAACAATGCAAGCACTTCATTTCTGTTTAATTCATCATACCACACAAGGTCCTAAAGTGATATGAGTGCTACTTTGTTCCATGGATGTAGCCATGGATGTAGTACGCCTCAACTAATGATGCCCTCTCACTAGAGCGCTAACTGCTAAAAGCTAATGATCACACACGGCCCCTGAAGGCCAGGCAGTCAGGCTGGCGGTAGAGTGCTTCTTACAAGGATTAATGTTGCATTATTGATCGCACCCCGAGTCACCTATAAATAAGCTGTGCTTTGGAGAGGAGAGGAGTGGTGCTAGCTGTGACGCCACACACTGATCTCCTCTACCCGAGCACTCACATGCTGCAAGGACAGGAGCTCTGCCAATGGGCACCAGACAGGCACATTGGCCAGCAGAACAGTGCACTGCCAACTACAGCTGAACAACAGAGCTGCAGTATGAATGTGATTATTGCGTAATAATAAAATCGCACAGTGATAGCCATAATACTAATTATGCAAGTAACAATAGCAATATTGCAATTACTTTGTGTACTGAAATAGTCAAACTTGTTTGTTTGTACACTGTAAAAAAACAAAAAGCTATGACAACTTAAAGCCTCTATGTGTAGGATCGTATCAGAATCCCCCATCTATCGGCGAAGTGGTATACTGCATACGTTTGAATAAAATGTATTAGCCCTCCCCTTCCCACAATCCTAATTTCTTGATACGGAGGCCGAACGCTCGCTCGCTCTTATCTCAGTTTCTGCTACTCAGTCTCTGAGCGGAAACGCGAAAGGCGGAGCTGAATATACGATACTGCTCTGCCCTACAAGAACCCATATTTTTGAAAATGGCGGCGCAAAATGGATATTCTTCTTTGGTCCCCAGCCATATCTATATATAAATGGAAATTACCAAGTTTACCGGAACACTACAATTTATTCATGGAGGTAATTACCATCGTTTTACATTATATTTTTAAAATAAAAAATATATTTTTGATAAAAGACGAAGATAAATAGAAGATAAATCCTACACATAGAGGCTTTAAAAATTCAAGGCAACTTGATGGATAGAATTTGAGTTTACACAACACAAAAACATTTGTAGGGTTTCAAAAGGTGTCATAGCATTTTTTTACAGTGTAACATTTCCTACTAGAATCTTCTACATCTTCATGCTTATAAAATAGCTTTTTGTGGCAAAGTGTGAAGTGGATATTAAAGTGACAGTAGCATAATTTTGTTAAGGTATGAAGGGAATATTAAAGGTAGAGTACCAAAACTGTGTTTACTGTAAGTATGTAGTGAATTTTATAGGTAGAGTACCATTATTGTGTTAAAGTATGAGGTGATTAAAGGGGACAGTTCCAAAAAAGTTAAAGTATGAAATTAATATTTAAGGTAAAGTACCATATGTGTAATTGTGTTAAAGTATGTAGATATGAGAGGGTTTGTGTTAAAGAACGGTATTTAGATATTAGAGGAACAGTACTATCACTGTGTTAAAGTACAGCA
>JAGFZM010001328.1:288795-333203 GCA_017657215.1 Limnothrissa miodon
ATTGTGCGCACACCCGGTGACGGTGGTGTGTGTGTGTGTGTGTGGGCCTCACCTGCCGACTAGCCTAAGCGTGCGTGGGCCGTACTTGTCCATGACGATGCCCAGGGGCAGAGTGATGGCGCTGAGCAGGAAGGAGCCCATGGTGAACGCCATGTTCAGCATCTCGTCCTGCTCCTTGCAGATGAGCCAGCCGTTCATGCGCACCACTGGTTCGTCGGGGTGCAGCGGACGCACCTCCACCCCACTCTGGCCCTGGGTCAGGTCCTCGTCCGAGTAGTAGTCCACCTCAAACTCGTCCTCCTGCTTGCCCGCCGACACAGGGGACAGCGTGAGATTCAGCAGAGAGGAGCTGTTTCCTGTAGGAGATAAGAGGAGAAGAGAGAGGAGAAAAGAGGAGAAAAGAAGAGAGGAGAAGAGAAGAGGACAAGAGAGAAGAGTTAGACATTATTCAACATACCAGTGCATGGAACATCTTCTGATTTGTCTGATAAGCAGCAGTAGAGAGGTCAATCAGGTTATATAATTATTGTTGCTGTTATTGTTATCATTAACATTGTTGTTGTTGATTAGATAACTGGATACTAATTTAATAAATTCTGCATAGTAAAGAGTTATAACTGTTTCAAGGCCTGGGATATAAAACTACCCCCCCACCCCGGTCAGCAAAATGCACACTGATTTATTGCTCTGAAGTAATGCCTAAATGCCAAATCTCCACATTTGTTTTCTATTTCCTTCTGATGCAGGCCTACACGTGATGTTGCTCGCATTGGCTTGCTAATTGCTTACAACAGAAATGTATAATGACTGTGAATGATTCCAACACCCAATCTCAATCTCTGCCACGGGCTGAGTGACAGGAAGCCCCCAAACTGAATGCATACGTGAGAAATATGATGATGGGGTGCAAAAAATTGTCGGATGAGTGAAAGAGTGAGAGAAAAAGCGAGTGAAAGAGGAGGAGAAGAAAGGAGAGAGAGGTGGGAGGGGATAGGTGTGTGCGTTGCGAGAGTCCTTTAAGCGCCTGGGATGACACCAGTGTCGAGTGTGTGCCATTGAACTGCCACTCTCCAGTGACTTCACAAGTGTGAGGTGTTCTGCTGCGACACGTGCTGCCATGTGCATCCTAACGTTCCATGATGCTTCTGTAGCCTTGACTACAACAGCCCCAGGCCTAGGACTGTGTTTGAGTGTATGTATATGTATATGTGTGTGTGTGTGTGTGTTTGTGTGTGTGTGTGTGTGTGTGTATGTGTATGTGTGTGGCAGCGAGAGAGAGAGAGAAAGGAAGAGAAAGGCAGAAAGAGAAAGGGAGGCAGAGAGATGAAGATTCACGTGGCTGAAAGCTCTGCCCTTTACCCCTCTATAAAAGCACTGTTCTGAGGTCAGATAAGTGTGTGGGGTGATAGAGTGGAGGAGAAGTCAGTCACAGGGCACTTATCTGCCCACACATGGCACAGGCACACATTTTACTGTCACTCCTCCGAACGATTATGTAATAATCTGCAGCAGTAGACAAGAAAGTATGGAACATAATGTCTAACGCATGTATTAGTGAACCATGAAGCTGGTCAGCACAATCCCCAGTCAGAAGACAAAGGTGTGTCCTCAGGTGAGGAGAGGCTCAGGGGACACGTGTGGGAGGCCCTGACAGAAACACAACGTCCATACCGGACCTAAAGATGTAGCAGAATTTGGCCAAATTTAGTTTCATTTACACTTGAGGTTTTGAGATTAAGAGCTCTAGATTGGTTAAAGTTGCTTATAAATGTATTATGTCTGTAGAAAAAAAGTGCCTTGCTTCCTTGGCCAGCTAACTGTGACCTGATCATAAGACCAACTTCATATCACTGTTCATCACATGTGAAAATCATCACTGTTCAGAGTGGACCAGACCAGACGCGGTGATGTGTATGCTTTTGTGTGTGTGGTAGTTGTGACAGGGCAAATGTGTATGTGTGTGTATGTATCTGTGTGTGTGTGTGAGTATATGTATGTGTGTGTGTGTGTGTGTGTGACACTGAATCAGGCCAACAGCGTCTAGGTGGCAAACGTGCCTCGTGGGCCAAGGCAGATGCAGCACGTACAGATGGCATGTGTGGTGTGGAGGAATGGCGTGATGTGCTTGGCAGCCATGCGAGAGATGGGCCAGCCCACCTCACCTCAATGTACACGCCACCCTATTTACACATGTACTATGTCACATATATTCTATGTCCGTTTTCCGAAGTAGGGGGGTGGGAGTGTTAAGTAGGCCAGGGGCCAGTCACTCAGTCACTCACGCTACACATGCTAGGCATACCTGTAGGGGGATATGCTAATTATCCTTAGCCTCGCTCTCTCCACCTACCAGCTAAAGCCAGAACCAGCTAAGACCTGATACAGTCAACCTGGACCAGAGTAAGACCGGTCTCTGGGCAGGGGCCGTTTCTGCAGTCAGCAGCACGGGACTGCACTGGAGGAGCGGATGGGAGTTAAGCCGTCCCGGGGAACAGTAAATTGCACCCATGTGTCAACATTGCGGCTTGCTCGCCGCGGCTGATTAGAAACAGCTTAGCAGACACACAGCACTATCAGTGGCCAGGCACTCCCTGCTAGATAACAGCCGACCAGCCAGAAGGGGGAGAAATATGCTGAGCAGGACATAAAAAGATGACACAGCAATCTTGGCCTCAGGGGTTAGTGCACATGAATCAAATGGCCTGACTACAAAGGCACAACCAACAGGATTGTTTTTTTAGACCACCCACAAAAATAAAACTCTTATTCTTTGTAGTGAGTGCAGTCATTTTAAATATCTTTTTATATTTTTATTTATTTTTATATAGACACGTACGTTTTTGACTTGCTTACAAGAGTATACTTACTATTCAGTGAAGTTAACTGAAAGGTGATTGAGTAGCTACTAAAAACATAATTATGTGCCAAATGAAGATTTCCACTAAGCAGATAAAGTCTTAGATGATGAGAGAAACCAGACTCTGATACAGACCCAAACAGAGAGCAATTAAATAAGCTACATCATGGTATGGTATTCAACTTCTAGGGTCAATGATTGCTGTCCAGACGAGTGTTCAAGTATTCATCATAACTCTTACAAACTTAACTACTGAAAATGTTAACTCTACCTACCTACACACACACACACTGGAACAAAGCCTTGTCCTTCTGCAGCTCTACATTTATCTTTGGACTTTAAAGCTTGCAATCCTCCCCAATAAAATCTTTTGATTTTATCTTGGCTGTGTTTTTGCTGGCTATGGTGGGAGAGTGTCTGCTATCTCCACAGCATGAGGCTTCATCAGTCCCTGGTATTGACTCACAGATATGCCTTGTTAACTAGAATCAGCCAAGTCTACAGATAAACACCATTGCTATGGGAAAACAAGAAAACATGTTGTTCATGGCTATTTTGACTCAAAACCTATGGAAAATAAACATGGGTCAACATATTATTGACAGGCCATGCTAAGCACTGCAAACTAAGCAAATCGATATAATACCACTTTGACAGATTTTGTCAGCATTGAAATGATTTTTGAAATCTATTGAAATAACAACTATTATAAATATTCAGCAGATTCCCTGTTTTAATTTGGAATTATGCCATCATTATGACAAGGATTTATCATCTAAACTTTGCACCAATTCCTGGCCAACTCAAAGGAATATGCAAGTTTTGTGGCGGATTAAAGCTTCAACTGTCTTTCCCTTGTCATGAACCAACAGCCTGCTGCCAATAAATCAATTGTAGACAAATCTGTGCTCTTAACAATCTTATCATCTTACTGAATTTCATGTGTATTCGGCCACTACTTTCCTAGGTGCTACAACATAGGCTTTGTTTACCGTCTGTGAACATATAGGAACTGTCTACCTAGACAGATGTTATGGAAACACCACCAGGTCTTCAATGAGACTGAGACTTGGTTTGACAATGGGCCTTGGTCCCTCTTGGAGAACAACATCCCTCTTAGAAGAACAAGCACACAAAGGACTAATTTGTGTCGCTTCTCTCTGGGAGCCTGAAGTTACATCACATAAATACACTTGTCAGGTCCAAAGGACAGTGCATTCCAGGCATGCTTTGGAAGCCAAGGGCAACACTTTGAGATAGAGATTGCAAACTGCCCATCAGACATATAAAACCTATGCTAACTAATTATATTAATTAATGAATAATAAATAATATAAAGAAAAAATATATATTATTTCAAGTATTCTGAGTCTTAACTCTTTTTAGCACAGTGTGTGTGTATGTGTGTGTGTGTGTGTGTGTGTGTGTGTTTGAAATATAGTCTATGGATGATTCATTGTGTGGCTAAAATATAGTCACATTGTTTCATCATGCGGAGAACACAACACTTTTTGTACCTAGAAAGGCGACCGCACCTTTACCAAGTGTGACCTTGGATGCATTTGTGTGCGTGTGAGCGAGAGAGGGGGAGGGGGGCCTACCAGGTTCGTTGCACATGTATGAGTAGAAACCTTCAGACTTAAGCATGATTAGCAATGAGCCCCAGCCGAGTAGGACCGCGGAAAAGAGCAGGTTCTCGATGACAGCGGTCACCGCCATCCACCAGCGGCGCGCAAAGGCTGTGGTCAGAGTCGGAGCCATGGTGGCGCAGAGACAAGTCACCAAAGGGGAGTAGACAACCTGCTGCAGTCAGTTGGTGTTTTCTATTCTGCTTAATGAACAGCTGGAGAATATAATGGAAAAGTAGAAAAATACTTGTCAATCAAGACCAGTTATTCACAGGTTGTTACAATAAAGAGGGACAGGGGAAATTACGCACAGAATTTAACAGTAATGATTTGCGTGATGCATCTCAGACTGGAGTTATTTTCACATGACCAAGAGACCATCAACCGCCGTTTCGCCTATTGTGTCCTTAATAGGCACATTACCATAAAGTTAGTCCAAAAACACCACTCTTCAATTCCTCACCTGTTTCGCCTTTATCGTCCATTGAAAATTTAACAGAAAATCTATATAAAAATCCTCCAGATCTTCCTCTGGACTTCTTTAAAAAGTATAGCCTACACATATTACAAATTTACAATCTAATTTTTATGTATAACTTTTTATACAACAAAACACATATGGCCTATGTTGTATCGTACTTTAAAGACTTTGTGGGGTAAAATAAACACAGTAGGTGCTACCTGTTGCACTTGGCCTTGAATACAAAAAAAAAAAAAACAGAAGATGTTTCACCAGTAATATCTTACCTGGGACAGTGAAAAGCCGATTCCACTCGTGTCTCCCGTTGATGCTTTTGTTCTGTCCTCGAGTCAGTTCTCACTGGAACTCTCTCACAGAGCTCCGGAGTCCATTTAAAAGGACCGATGACTGGGCTTGGACGTCCCTCCTCATCATTGGCTACGTGAAAGCTGACTCAGCCACGCCCAGTCAGAGATGACCTTGTCACACAGGTTAGGAAAATGTGGCACAGACAACTTGTCGTTTTGGTGTTACTCATGGGTGCGTCTTTGAATGGAAGGATCACCTATAGATCAAATAGACTGGGTTTCTGGACACCAAGTAAATGACACACAAGACTGTGTGGATAAAATGTGATCGATCAGGGGAGCTACTTTGCAACCATAAGCAGAGGCCTAAGGTCATCAGTCTTGGTCAGTGATGGAGACAGGCGGATATGCTGTCAATTCGCGACTGATAACAAGTTAAATAGGCTAATGTAGGAATGGTTGAGCTGTGCACTAAACTGGCCTGGCACAGCGAATATTCGAGAAATTATAAAAGCAGGAAAACACACCATATTGACGCTGTCTGTGGAGATTACCCATATCGTGCATACGGGTGCATATTTGAATGCAAAACAATGAATGCCACAAATAAGGATAGAGAAACCCCCTTGGTGTAAATCAAGGAGCACAAAAACGTTCTTTCCCACATTCCCGTGGTTTCTCTAATCATGACTATTAAATCAGAGAGGCGTTCTCAACTAGTGTTGTGCGGTTGCTGGGGGGACGCCAGATGCCGAGCAACGTGAAGAAGAAACAACATATACTTTGGGTCATAAACAACTTCATATCCACCAAAATATACATTATGCCTAACAATTAACTATGTTTTTTGCGAACTACAACCCTATCGTCTGTGTTTTACCAAAACTAGCCTTCTGAAAAAAACGAATGCATATATGTCAGACTTATCAACCCCCCTTTTTACGTGAGGGGTGATTAAAATGATAGACCAAACTTTAGTGGGACTGAAACCACTTTTAACTTATGACAACAGTAATTATGTGGTAGAGTGTTAATTGGGGGGTTCGCGTAATTAGAAAACCTCTAAATGCATGAATACGAGATTCTGGGGAATAGCATGTTCTTGAGTTGGTCAATAACCCGATGTGAACAGCTCACTTTACACCAGGAGGCTCACACAGTTGGAAAACAAAGAGCAAGAGTTAATCAGCCAGAACATAAGCTAATCGTGCTAAGACTCAATTCGAAACTTCATGATGGGCAAGGTTCCACCCCAAAACGTCCACAGGGAATTTAAGTTATGTCGCTACAGTTGTTTTTAATCCTGAAAGGGAGAACAGATTATGCCGCACAGGCTGTGCGAATAACATGTTGAGTGGGTAGCCTGCGCACGCTATGGCTGTGCATGAAAAGAATCAAAGAAAGCTAGTTCACTGACAGTTTACTTTGGAACAAACCAACTTACAATTTTACTTACTTTTTACTCTAACAAACCAGTTGTGTCTATACATCATCTATGTATTATTTGGTGCACTTCATAATTCCATGACAAACATATCTGCTTTCATTACAATTAAGGCAATAATTTCTCAATCAAGTTCAGTACAGAAACGGTATCTTTCAAACATGTAGCCTATTTATTCCAACTACATGATCTCCAAGAGGACTTGATATAAACAACTTCTGTTTACAATTATCACAGCTACACAGTAGAAAAATAATGCTACATTCTTAGTGAGCTTGCTCACAAAAGTGAATTATGCACATCTCTTTAAGGTAGGCCTATACAAACTTATGGTCATCTGAAGCAGCTATTGACAGAAACATCATTCATTAGTATGAGAAAAGCCACAGCACCAGGCAGATCAATAGGGGCGTCAAGGGACACAGGCTCTCTCTCAACGCTGACGTATCTGTAAGAAAATATATTTTTATTATATTTCTTATACTTACATTTAGACGTAAGAGTTTTATGCTTATTTTCTAAATCATATTTTAGACTTGTATGTGTCAGTTCAGGCTGATTATTGAAGAGAAACTACTTGGAAAGAAATGAAAACATAAATAAACCCTCTTACCATTTGTAATTTCATCTGAGCAAAATAAAGACAAATGGAAAAAACAAGATTAATCCAGAACACTGTTTATAGCTCTCACATAATGCAATTGTTAACACAAGATGTTTAAGACAAAACAAACAAAACCCTAAACAGCTTCTGTTACACAAAGTGTTAATCAGATGGGTGATGCTATTGTCTCACTATCACAGCAATGAGGCTTTAATGGCCATAACAAAGACGATGCAAATGACATGAGGTGAGATAGTTGGTACACAAACTGCATGGCACAACAATCAACATCAAAAGGCTAGATTGGGGTGATGGAGGTGCAAGTGTGGGATGGGTGTGTCTTTGAGATTAAAACTATTCCCAAATTTCTCATCCATCTGAAATACTGTGAGTGTTAGTTGGGCTAACAGGATTGACTTGTGTCCTTGATCATGCTGTTTGGGAATTAAACAAAAAACTAATTGGGAACTGCAGTTGTTGTGCTCCGCTCTAGAATCTTTGGTTAGGACTATGTAAAACAAGAATTGATTCTGATTCAGATTCTGAACAACTATGAGCAAAAACTATGAATAGGAAATGCTACCTGCGCCCTGTGTTATTCTAAAAGTGGTCTCCATGCCAGCATGAATGTGGTCTGCCAAATGGCAGTGCAGCAGCCACGTGCCAGTGTTCCCCACCACCATCTCGACGGCCTGGAACGTCCCCGGGAAAAGGTTGTACACATCAGCGCGATGGGACTGAGCCATCTGTTAACAATGGCATCAAGAAGAGAGAGTATTTATGCAAAGGCATCTGTTAGTTATGGTCAGCCATTTGGCTTATGTTGGCAGGAAACAACCATTTTAGGAACAATCTATGGTGTCTTATTTTACAAAAGTAAGTGTTAGTAGTGCTAGCACAGAATTGAGAAGGGGAACCTTGTAGGTGAAGGTTTCTGCATGGAAGTGCACTGTGTGTATGTCTACTTCATTGCCCAAGCCCATAAGGTACCACTGCACCCTCTCTCCCTTCACCATAGAGAGGCCATGCAGGTTGCCATAGACCTTCCCATTGATTCCTGCCAGCAGAATAAAACAGGGCTTAGTGAAAGAAACCCAAGGCAGGTTATGAAGAATTTAAAGATGGAGATGATTAGCAGTAGCACATAGCGTTGTTATGGTTACCAAGCAGATCTCAATTTAATTAAAAAATTTAAGGATTCAATGATTCAAAGAATTTATTGTCACATACTTATTTTAAATAAAAAGGTTTAAAAAATGTAATGAAATTCTGGATATTGTAATGTGATATGGAGGTGAATTGGTGGTGGAGGGTTGCTTGGGATAGTGTTTTTTTATACTGTACATTTTCATACTAGCTGCCATTATGAGTCATTTAATAAAACAATCAGAACAGATCTTCAACAAATGGGCAATTACACATAGAGATATTCTCTAAATTCATCCTTGCTAATCTGTTGCTAATTGTGCAAGTTGCTGTGTAAATGTCGAGGTTGCCAACCGTGCATCAAGTTGCTTTCTCTAAAACCACCATCGTCAGCAGGAACGTCTTTTTTGCCCAGGTAGGTCCGAATGTTGTCCTTCAGGTACCAGGACTTATTTTCATCAAATATCATGAAGAGGAGGGCGAACTCACGAGCGAAGAGACTCTGGCGACGGTCAGGCGTCAACGCGCCCTTTCTACAGATGACCAGAGGGCCAATCAGCCCACTGGCTGTGTCCTGCAGCAGAGATAAATGAAAGAATGGAACAGTTTCACTACTAAAAGGCTCAAGAAATTCTGCACCATGGATGACATTTCTAGGAGGGAGGTGTATAGTTCTGTGCATTCCAAGATCAGTAATTTGCCTTACCTTTACAAAGTCTATATTTGAATAGTATGCATACAAGATGCAGTTGGGATCTGATTTCCCTGGTCCTGATCTTTTTAGAACATTCCATTGTATATTAATCGTCTCCCCTTGAAAAACAAATCAGTCACATGCCTTCATTTCTGCTCACATATTAAGAACAGTTATCAGTGATTTTCATATCTGTAATCCACTGACCTGGCTGTACTGCTGCTTGTTGTGCAGCCCCTATACCATGGGCGTATATATTGTACGGTCTGCTGGCCATGTTTTTAAATGTGACAAGGATTTGTTCTCCGACCTCGGCTCGGATAATAGGACCTGCACACACACACACACACATAAACACACAATCTATTATTCTTCTCTGATAGATAGATATATATATATATTTGAATAAATGATTGAATTTCATTATTATTTTTATCATTTATAAAAAATTATAATTATAATTTTCATTTTTATTGTTTTCAACTACAGCTGACAACCTAATGAATAAATGGCATTAATGAGAACTAAGCAGTTAAACAGAGTTTGACTCTTCCTCTTAAGTTTAACTCCATCTACACATTAGTGAGGGATGCTCATACCCCCGGCTCCCTCTAGTGGCCATTACATAGTACTACATGCTGACTAGTAGACAAGTGAGGCCAGTCACCTAAAATCTCCAGATGTTCCTCCTCAGGCAGCCGTGGCTTGGCTCTTCTGAAGGTGTCATCTGTGTACTCCCTGTACACCACCTTCTTGTATTTAGACCCAATCCGGTTCTCTCCTTTGCCCAAATACACATTCCCGAAGCTATAGATTAAAAGAATAGTTCAGATTTTAACGCTTTGAGCCCATTTCATGAAATGGGAACTGAAATTTTGATGACTGGTCCTGACTAGTCCACCTCTTCCTGCTTCAGAATGGCTAGCAATGGGCACAGTCTGTCGGTCCTTAAACAACCCTATACATTTACTTCAAAAATAGGTGCAACTCACCGAGTGGTTACTGGTGTATTGTGGCGAAATAAAGCGTCTGTTGTGATAGCACACACAAAAACATTCCCAATGCTATAGATTAAGCACACACAAACACATTACACAGACTACACAGAAGCTAAAATGGGTTCTGAATTCTGCACTGTCTTACCTGTCCCGCTCCTAACAGTAAACTACAGTATCGTAGTTGTTCTAGACTCACCTATCTTCCGGGTTGGTTACGTTGTGCTTCTCCAGCTCCCAAGAGCGGTCCGGGGAGTAGTCCCACTCTAGCTCCTCTGCGCTGATGAAGTACTGGACCACGGGACGGACGGGAGCAGAAACAGGCAACGTTGTCAGAGCGTTGCTCGACTGTCCACACATGTGCACCTGATACAGCTGCCTCATCCCCCCAGTGTAGTGGTCAGCCACTCTGCAGCTTATTTCAAGCACACCTACAATGGCCATATACAGTAGTTTATTCATCTTTTTTACAAGAAGAAACTTGATAGCTCACAGACCAACCTCTACATGCCTTTGTTTGTTCTTGCTTCTTTGAGCATCTTTTTTTTTACACATTTAGAGTGTGTATTCTGTATTGCCTGTGTTTTGAGTCATTTGCTTAGTTTGTGTAGTGTGTTACCTTTGCTCTTTTCAGCTTGTCTAATTGGTTGTCAGTGTAGCTTGTTTATCTGTCTGTCTTTCAATAAATGAGTGATGAGTACTACCTGGCTCTGCATCTGGGTCCTCTAGACAAAATCCTGACAATATTCATATGAGATGTTAAAGTTGAATACAGTCTACTATGATATGAATGAAATTTGTTGACTCTGTATTATGAGTTGATAGAAAAATATTATTTTATATAAAACGATATATGTAAAAGAAATGTATACACAAATGTGTGTATACTCTCATATACTCTTTTAGTGTCTGTCTGTCTTTAAATGGGGTGTGTCTGTCCCTCTCAGAGAAGGCTTAAAGCAGGAGTGTGAGATTAATGGTGCTCTATCTCACCTGTGGTATCAGGCTGCATGGCAACGGTGGCAGTGGTGTGTGGAAACACACTGAGAGTGTCCCGCGTCGTGCCCATGACCTGAAATGTGTTGCCCTGGAAATGAATGCCGTGCACGTCCTTCTCTGTGCCCAGACCAAGGAGGTGCCACGTCACCCTGTCCCCCTGACACATGTCCAGACCAGGAAGGTTCCCGTACATTAGCCCATTCACCCCTTAATGATTAAACACACATGCACACACACACAAAGAATCAATACGTAAATAGACAATACATTTCAGTGTCTAGTCAAAACATACAACATGAATAGCATATAATAATATAAAAAATAATAGCCTATAGTTAAATGTGACATTATTGAAAGCATATAGACTCGACAATACACAATAGTTAGTCTACAGAACTGTATTAAGCGATCATCAAAGAATAGTCTAGTGTTGTTAGTCTACCCCACAGTACTTTCATGTATTCATATACATACATACACACACAGTAAACAGTAAACTGGCCTACAGCCTATTAAAATATAATTGTACTGCATACTGCAGGAGACAAAAAACTGCAGTTTTCCTCTCACACAATCCTTTTTTTTTGTTAGGGAAGGATTGTGTTGTAGTGTGGCACAAACACACTGTTACCTATGACTAGAGCCTTGAGCACATGCCAAGACGAGAACATTTCTCATCTCCTCAAAGAGATGAAGACTACCATGCATTTTATTGCTCTCCTGGAAGTCCCCGTTTTCTGGGTCAGACTCGGCAGATCCGTGAGCTCTGATGTTGTCCATCAGGTACCAACTGAGGTTCTCATCCATGATGGTAAAGAGGAGGAAGAACTCTTTAGTCGGCCCAGTCTAAAATGACAACAGAACATTTTTTGCAACACAAAAAAACTGATTTTACTCAAAATATCTGTTAGCAAATGTGCATTACAAGGACACAAGGAAGCCTACAAAACATAGTTGTTCATATTAAGCATTTATGGTTTAGATCATTCACATACTGTTTTTTTGGTTCCCGATCCAATACCGATTTTTCATATTTTTATTTTGCCGATACCGATCCGATACCGATACCAGGCCGATATCAAGTTTTAACACTGTCATTTGTAGTGTACCTTAAAACAAACTAGGATATAAATATCTTACTGTTATGGTGAGAGGTGTAACTAGCTGATGTATGGCTGACATGTTCAGAAAGTATAGTCAGTATAGTGTCTTTAAATTGCTCTTTGCAAACAGACCGTACATAATCATTTGCACCTCCTGAACAGTTCTGTAGCTAAACTGTTATTTCTCAGATAATACCTGCTCCCTTTAAGTGAAGTGATAAGTAATGTCTGCTACATGAGTGATGTGAAATGTAATGGAGTGGTGACCTTGGCATCACAGTGGCTTCTTTACTGCGGCAAGAAAAGGAGATGAGATGTGTGGAAATGTACAGTTGAGTGTGGGGAATATTTTAGTGGGGGTGTGAGACTTTAATAAGGCAGGCCTAAAACCCTCCTCAACCGTATCACTGCAAATATGTCATTATATAATCTGAGTTGCATTTGTTGAGGACAATAGAGGGCCTTTGAAGAGGTGAGCTTCATGTGCGCACTTAATGGTACCACTTGTAATATTGCCTTACTCAGTTGTATAATGTAATACGTGAATGGCTAATATTAAAAATGTAGGAACATTTAAATATCTGTTTCAAGATGTGTGTGTGGGTGGGGGGGGCGGTACTTTGTAATCCTGCTTCAAAATGGCCAGAGGGCAGGTTCGAACCCCGTCCACTTGACCTCATCAAAATATCCTTGAGCAAGATACAGAATCTCAATCTCAATCTCAATCTCAATCACCTTGCATGGCAGCCTCCCCCACTGGTGTATGAATGCATGAGTGTGAATAGGTGAATGAGAGGCATACATTGTAAAGTGCTTTGAGTGCTTGTAGGAAAAGCGCTACATGAATGCAGTCTGTTTTTCATTAACACCTCATTTACACACCTGTGACTGGGTAGTACTTGCACTCAGGGCCCCAGCCCTGCACACCTTCAGTGGGCCCACAAGACCAGAGCTGGTGTCACGGACCGGATCAGTGGCAGAGAAGTACAGGTAGGAGATACAGGGCGGGTCGTCTGGGGAGGGTCCGTCTCGCACCTGCCACCTGTAGGTGAACGCTTCACCTGGACGCACGTGAGAGCCCAGCTTCTCAGCACCTGGAAGGGTACCAAGGGGGAATGAGAAGCTGCCTGATTAAAACGTGACAACAATCTGGTTAATTTCTTGAGATATAAACCAATGAAGTGAACATATATGCACCAATGCAGTGAACAGAGGGTAATGTTTAATATACAGGAAAAGACAAAAATAAGTTAAGAGAGATATACTAGAGAGAGGGAGAAGTAGAGAGAAGTACTACAACTCCACCTGAGGTACATGTAAACAATAGAAGTGAATGTATTTTCCTTGCATTTTATATATCATTGATCAGATTCTTTTTGTAAAAGTGATGGACTTAAGCTAAATGTAATTAAGTCACAAACCATCCTGGTATTGTGTTCCTTCTGAAGGCTTTTCGTACTGAAGGCCGTGAGGCAGGATGCTGAAGTTCCTGTCTGCCTTGTTGAGGAAGATCACCTCGACAATGTCTCCAACCTCAGCAGCAATTATGGGGCCTGAAGAGGAAACAAATGACTGGCGCTGTAGCAGGAGCAACAATGCCTACCAGGCAAAACCAGCTACGACTCACAATCATTGCACAGGCTTAGAATTACCGCATCTCAGAAGAGTACATAGCTCATTCGCTAACACTGTAATGCTAATCATTGATTAAGTTTTTACAAGCATTTCTATTTAGTTTCTTACTGAATTCTAAAACTTGGTATTTCCTAAACTTCCTTACACTGAAATTTTAGTACCATTCCTAATGACATGGAAATGCAAAATGTCTAAAACAAAAGTAGGAAGTCAGCAGAGAGGGAAACTGGGAAGGCTGAGGAAAGGGAAGAATACCAAGAATTCCAAGATGTTTTTCTCCATCTGTTTGGCTCTTCTTTACGGAGAAGGTGTCATCTGTGTAAGCCACATACACAGCTTTATAGTACACCCCTCCGAGTCGACCCCCACTCTGCCCGAAGAAAACTTCAGACTCTCTGTCGGGCACAGACCAACATGGGCAGGAAGAGAGAATTAAGACACAAATCATGTGATAAAAACTTCTTGAATTAAATGTGACCACAAATGGAGAAAATGTGCATATATGTTGCAATAAAGTTGCTAAACAACATATAGACCCACCCCCCACTCTCTGTGAGTAAAACATTTTGAGGAATGTCCTTTCCCAATGGAGCATAGTTCCACAGGACCTTCTCTGCAGCAATGAAATACTGCCTCACTCGACCCTTCACAGCAGTTCCAGAGGTAGTTTGGCTGCCACATAAACTGACCTGGAAGAGAACCTGCATTCCAGCTGCAGGAACCACAAACAAACAGCAGGGGGGGATGTTGCGACAGATGCAAAAAGTTACAGTCAACACACACAAAGCAAGTTATGCTGCAACTGTTCTGCTACTATACGGCTCTGATTACAACTCAGATACTCTAGTGAAAATGACTCTGGAACAGTGTGCCTGGTCTTATTTATACATGCTCAAGCAATTTTGTTCACAAGTTTTTTGGTCTTTTTCTAACATGAGCCAATGCTTCTGAGACATTTTTGAGAGATTTCAGTTTTAACACAGAATTTGTTATTTGTTATTATGGAATATCAAAAAAAGTATTTACCCTGGTGGTCATAAACTAGCCATCAATATTTAAAAAAACAGATTAACCCCGCTCTTAACAAGCCCTGAAAGATCTGTTGACTGTATCTTTGGATTAATAGGCGCTAACCCTAACAGCCATAACCCTCCCTATCAGAAGGATGCTGGTGTCCTACCTTGTAGATGGTCATTGACCTGGCAATTGAGAAGCCACGTTCCCGCTGTGGTGGGCACCATGTCCGCCGTGAGGAACGTGGCAGCGAACAGGCTGAGCACGTCAGTGCGGTGTCCGCGCTCCATCAGCGTGTGCCCGTGGAAGTAGACCGAGTGCATGTCCACCTCATTGCCCATGCCAAACAGGTGCCAGGCCACCGTGCGGTTCACGCAGAGGTCGATGCCGGGCAGGTTGCCATACATGTACCCGTTGATGGCTGCCACAGGTAGTAAAGGACACACAACAGTCAAACATCTTGAAATCAAACCAGTGGTACATTCATCAAAGGAGACTTCTTCCTGACAAAATGTTTTATGTACAAACCTGACTGTATTTCGATCTACAATAGAAAATGAATGCATTTTATGTAGTATAATATAAAAAAGCTCATCAAGGCCTATGAGTTGCTAGTGGGAAAGGTTGTGAAATGAACACAGTGTTGTAATGATATTAGGATTTCATGTAAATCCAAAACTAATTTCAGTGGGTAGCACTACTTGATAGCTCAGGCTGTGTAGTTTAATGTGATATGTGTATCTTATCTGTGTGACAAAAACTCTATTTAGGTAGATTACAGAGCTCTGCTCTGACCCCCTACACACACACACACACACACGCACAAACACACACAACACACACACCACCCTCGGGGCTTAATCACTATAACAGCTTAATGTACTCTGACTTCTCAGTCTCCCACCGTGCATTAGATTGGACTCCTTGAAGTCGCTGTCCTCCGGGTCCACACCAGCTGGGTCCGAACAGAAGGTCTGGATGTTGTCGTCCAAGTACCAGCTGAGGTTCTCATCAATGACCATGAACGAGAGGACAAAGTCCTGATCCACATCGGCCCTCTTCAGGTTTGTGTTGTTTGAACCCTGAACTTGCTGCAGGATTCCTGGAGAACAAAAAGCATATGGGGAAATTGCCAGGGCTGTCTCTGGTATACAACTCTGAAGTAACATTAAAGTGTGATCCAAAGCTGTCATTTGAGGTCACTGAGAATGAGAAATTTGATAGAATATAGACTATGATTTGTCTGATTATGACTATGACCTTGATGACTACGAAGATTAGCAAACTGGCCCACATTAATGAGGCATAGGAATCTAAAACTGACACTGAACGTGAGTTTCTGTGCCCCATTCTGTTTGTGTCAGCTGCCAGTTCAGGATTTGGCATAAATTATGTAAAATGGTTTCATTCGGTGACCTCAAAAGAGGGTTGTGTTGATTTGTAAACACTTAACTTTCTTCTACGTTCTATGTTTTGATGCATGTCTATGTCTATAGTACTTCTATTCTTCTCTGTATAAAATGAAATAAAATATGAAAATTAAGAAAACATTCTACATATAAATATATGTACTGACAGAATATTTTATTAATGTTTTGATATTTAATTCTATTTAATTTATATCAAAGACAAATACAATAGACAAGGGATCCACTCCCTAGGGTGCTGAATGACAATGACATCAGCATGTCCCTAAAAGAGACATGATGTAGGGGGCTGAAAACAACGGCCAATAAGGAAAAGAGATGGGAACCAATGCAGAAATTTGATGTGACTACAGAACCGAATTACACACCAAGTACTATAATAATGCAATATTGAAATCAGTAGGATCTTCTGTTTATTAAGATGTACTTTACAGTGTGTGGATCATATCATGAAATGTATATCGTGATACATTTCACTGACATGAATGCAAATAAATATGTAAATGGAAAGCTAATTTTGTTGTTTTTTTTTGTCAGTATCATGTGAAATGTGTTTGGTGTCTGTGTGATAGAAAATATGAGAGTAATCCGACTGAGAACAATGAGCAGAGAATGAAAAGAATTAGGATTATCTTTATGTTCATTCAAAGATAGATAGATTAATAATAAAAATAAAAATAAATAAAAAACTAAAATGCTATCATATCAATCAAGTTCAATTTATTTATTTTTTATATGACATGATGCGGCGGCACTCCTGAATGGTCCTCAACCCACTCCACTGTCCATGCCACTGCCTCCCTGCAGAGGGTCACCCCTGCCTTCCTGATCCTGCATCTCTGGCTTCCTGGGCGGTCTGCCTTCAGCTTCACAGATGACCCTGACATGATTGATACAGCCTCCAACTGGCCCCTGTCTTGACTGCGCCTAATGACATGGGACTATATCCTGGGATTCTAATGGGACTCCTATATTACGTTATTTACCAAAATTTTCTTGTAATGTGTATCTAATGGAATAATAGTGGACTACTCACCATCTGAGAGACTGAAAACCTGCTCTAGGCAGTTGGGTTAGCCCCTTGAGCCGTCGTAACTGCCCAAGGTTTCTTCCTTTACCATATCAAGTAAAAACAAAAAACGCTGCTTTGGAGTTTTTCCTTGCCCCTGTTGCTCATTGGGCCTCTTGTGTTAAGCGCTTTGTGACATGCCTTTTGTAAAAATGCGCTATATAAATAAAATTTAATTTAATTTAATTTAATTTTTAGTCGCACCTCTCTTGCAGGTGAGAATGGCCCCAATAAGTCCTGAGTAGATGTCTTGTGGAGCATCCACATGGGAATGGTACACCCAGGTCAAGCAGTTGGCATCTCCATCCAAAGGAGAAAACTCTTGCGTCACCAGCCAGCGGTACGTGTGTTTGCCTCCCGGAGGCACGGCATTGTCTCGTTTCAGCCCTCCAGATGTGTTGTCTGGGTACAGTGCTCCTAGGCAACATAAAGTTTAGAAACAATTAGCGGGGTATGATGAGAACGTCCACATAAAGAGATCTTACCTAAATATGAAGAAAACATAACTCATCTGAAACCACAAGCAGGGAATTTCCAATGAAGGAAATGTAAGGATTGCTAGTGCTGTATATCATTCAGCCCTAAAAATGATTAAAAACCTTTTCTGGATATAAACATTTTCAGTGATTTTCGAAATGATGGCAGAGATTTGTGAAGATTCTCATTCATCCAGGTCATGGTAGTCACATGGTTCAGTTCTAGGCATCTCCAATCTCCAGACGGAACAGACAAAGCTTTCTAGATAGAAAGTAAAATGTCTTCATGCTCCATCTTCAAGCTCCAACAGTTTAGTTGCCTATAACCGTAGACTTAGACTAAAGCAGCGATACAGGAAATAAAGTAATGAGATTGGGAGGTTGAGAAAGCTCTGGCGATGAATGTGTAATGTAATTAGGATGGTTAATTGACCAGTGTTCATTGGTTATTGCTGGTTCCAAGGTTACATTCAAAGCTTTGTAGTTAAGATGGCCACACAGACAAAAAAACGCCTCCCACAATAACTCCAACTCCAGAAAAGATAAATATTTTGTATTGCTAACATGAAATGAAGTTGCTTTACAAAAACATCTATACAGTAGATCTATAGATGTATATATACCGAACTGCACAGCATAACCAATATTCATATTCACATATTAACGACTAACCCGTCCCCACCCCCACCTTGCTGACTAACTCATTTTCTGCAGGAAACTCAGTGGTTCTCTACTGGGACTCAAAAGAAATGGGCTCATAATTCCTGTGAGCATCTTTAATTGTTTGCTTCCAAATTACAAGCATTATTTTTGTTGTCTGGATGCAGGAGCAAATGCAGTTTATTATTGCAAAGGAACAGACCAAACATTGTATATGTTCATAAAAACAATTCATAATGGAGTGATTTTTTTAAATGAATGATGATGCAACTTGGATATCATAGACATATTAGGCCTAGCCCAAAATAGGTGTGGATTTATGGGCTCTGAATATGGGATTTATTTCATTTTTAAACAACAAAGACTTTTGGCAGTGTTATGGACACTGTAGCTGACCTCCTTGAAAGAGAAGCACACTGACTCCCACTAAGGAATCACTGGGATCATCCTATCCATATCATTTACATGCAGAACACTTAGGAGTCTCCACACAAGGTAGCCATAGACAGAAGACTTGTGTTCTTGTATGTCCTTTGTCTATGCCTGAACTGTTGCCTGTTGTGTTTCAGAACCAAAGTAATGTTACACCGAACTCTCAGTGTCTCACACCGTCAAGAGACAGCCGTGATTTCGGGAACATGGAGGATGAGATGGCGAAATCTTTCAAAAACACGCCAAAACATGCCAAAAGGAAGCAGCCACAGACTTTGGAAGGGGTTCAAACTGCTCTCAAGTCTGTTGTTTTTAGAACTAAAGTAATGTTAGACCGAACTATCAGTGTTTCCCAACTTCCAAACAAAGAGACAACCGGGATTCTGAGAAAACAGGGGACGGGATGGCGAAACCTTTTAAAATCATGATGGAAAAGTCTGCCAACTGGAGGCAGCCTAACACTGGCCACAGACTTTGGAATCACTTAAATCGGCTATCAAGTTAAGACAAATGTGACTCATGCACTTTATTTGGAAAATGATCTGTCGCCAGGGGCACAGTAGAAGGGGGGAGTTAGGCTAATTCAAAGGGCCGGACACTAACAGGGAACATTTTAATATTTCATTATGTTTGAAAGGCCTACAATTCCTGGCAGTGACCTATCGGTCAGTGTAAGCGAAATCTGTATGGACAGAGAGAAGGACAGAGACTATAAGTGTGTTATTTTAATGTGTTACCTTCGGAGTCTTTCTCATAAAGTACACCGTGTGGGTGCATCGAGTAGGAGCGAGAGGCAAAGTTCCTGAGGTGCACCACAAATACATCACCGACTTCGCCCTTTAGAACCGGACCTAAGTATCCAAGCCAGTCAGGCTTAGGGATCCGTTGGGTGTAGGATGCATCTGTGTACTCCCAGTAAATGGCTTTCTTGTATACTCTGCCAATCCGGTGTGGTCCTCTCTTCAAAAACACTGAGGCTTGCCTGCGACACAGTTACATCTGGCTCACTTATTTTGTTTGGCTATAGGCTACAGTACAGTTGGCTACAGTTATATGAGAGTCCACTATGATCATGTGTATTGACAGTATCTGTCCAATTATCATTGATTACATGGATAACAAAAGACAAAAGATATATCAAGCTGATTAACATATTTATATTCAAACTACATTTATGGTTTATTGGCCTATTCAGGGTAATAAATGGACTAAAAGTGAGAAACATCAGTATCATAATTTATAGTAACATACATACAAACATCTATGGACTAAAGAAAGCCTGTCTGATTTTCATTTCAGTAGGCAAACAAATACAGCAGAGGTACCAAAAAGGAATGCCATGCAAACTACATGCTATACTGTTGGTTTAATTACCAAATATACTCGTGTTTTTCCTGACAAATAGTCATTATCCCTCATTAGCCAAACTGATAGCCTAGCATGTAGCAGAGCATTTAGGAGCACTAAGTATTAAACTCAGTTTGAGAGTCCTTTTTTTCTAAGGTGAGGGTGCTACTTTGATCATTTCTGTGTATTTACGTGTGTGTGTGTGTGTGTGTGTTTATCATGCTCGGGGAGATTTTTTTCAAATAGTCCCCAAAATACTTGCTTTGGCAGAAAGTAGTTGAATTGAATTAAATTGAATATGTAAGACAATGTGTAATGCACATGGCATGGTGGAAGGTACATAAACTCACATCTATGGGATGTGAGGTCTGAAAATGAAAAGTGGTTCAAATGTATTTCCCGTAATGGAAGGGTAAAGGCCAAAATATCAACTGCACACTGGACATACTGTATGTACAATACATAATCATGCATTGTGCATGGTACTGTGGCGAAAAATCAGACAAGTTTTTCCTCATGGTATTCCATATGAAGAGGTTATATACTTTTAAAAATATATAGCTATAAGTTTCCTCCAATAATATAGCCAAATAAGTGTGAGCAATTCCATGGAAAATGGAAGGAATATGCTATGGTTTGGTAAAATTTCAGTTAATTGTTGTATTCAGCTTTATTACATAAAATTAGGCTATAACTAGTTTTTTGATATTCCATCACATACATGGAATTGCCCATATTTTTATTGCATCCATTTCCACTAAGACTCTGTACTGCATTGTGTGTAGTGAACAAAAATTGAATGTGTTTCATCTTATAATAAATCACACCTGAAGTTATGTAACTGTATATTTCATACAGTCAAGTGCAGCAGAATACAAACAATAAAGTTTGGGACAGTAGGACTGTTTTCAATGGCATCTAACCATCCCAAATATAGCCTTACAGTGTTTAACTGTATGAAAAGCATAAAGATCCTCAAATCTTTGTAAGGAGATTTTGCCCAAGAACAATATTAAGATTTTACTTGTCCTTGACCAATGACCCCACAACATTAAGAACACAATTAACTAATTAGGCATTAATAAGGAGTACCATATTTTGCCTAAATATGAACATGTTCCTCCAACATTACTGAAGATATTTGAAAATATCATATATCTTAACACCTATGTAGGTGTATTGATTTCAATGTGGTAAATTAGTAGTTTTTTTGTTAAGATATGACATTGCAGACATCCGAAAGCCTTAATGTAGGCTACAAAATGCGTAATATCAAATAGGCTAAGCCATGCAGCACTTCTTACACTAGTTTTTTCTTAAGGCTATGCCTACGCTCTCTGTGTTCTATTTGCCTAAAAAAAATGTTTGTCTTTTTGTCAACATGATGATGTACACAAGTGGATTCTGATTCAAATACCTTCGATTATACAAGAAAGAAGTTACAAAAGCACTCACTCATCCGCTGACACAGTCTTGCCATTGATGCGGTTTTTGCCGCTGGGTGCGTAGTCCCAGGTCTCCTCATGTATCCCAATGTAATAGGTCCTTTCAACACTCTCTGATTTGGGTAACATCGCAGAAAAAGCGAGCAAAAAGAGCGGTACTTCACTCAGATGCAGCATAGCTAAATGGTAGGCTACTACGAACAAATTCTACTTGTCCCTGTAAGTTATAATACTAATGTGATGAAAGATCCACGTTGCATTTTCATTAGCCGTCAATGACATAACAGCGAGTAACACGCCTCTACGACGTAGCCCTAACCCTAACGGTTTGCGTTGTGTGTTCAGCAGGTTGCCATTGCTGACCCCTGGCGCTTTTTTTCTAGAATAGTTTAGTCGTGGCTACATTTTCCCTTTAGCCTACGGCTACAACTTTTTCAGCTCCCTCTGCGACTCGAATGACCTCCTCTGACAGCCGGAGCGTTCTTAAGGGGGCCGCATGCCGCATGAAGACCTAGGCTATCCAGAAGAACTGACCGGAGCAGGGGCGCGCTGGTGAAGCTGCTCCAAAATGATAGGCTGCTGAAAGGTGTTGAAAAGAATTGGGCCATGTTAAGGGAAATGCCTCTATAGTTTGTGTTGTTAAGAATGGTCTATTCAGAATGGTTTAAATAGCCTAAGTTGTTCAGGCCTAGGCTATTTAGCGAGCATGTCCAGTGACAATCATGCTACAAATAGATAATAGGCCCTTAATGACACTTCAAAACACAGAGCTGTGGCATTCATATAAAACAATGAATGAGCATTTGTCATTCATTGTTTTTATCTAAAACGGACAGGACCATTGTTCAGTCAAAAAGGTATTTAAACCCTCTTGAGGCAAAGGGCTATGAGGGGGCAGTGGTGGATGTTCTGAGAGACTCTCTGTCTAGGTTGTGTTGCCCCTCCCCCTTCCCTAAAGAGACTAGTAAATTACTTTTTGCTGTGACAAACATACATCCACAAGTGGACAAAGATGCAGCACTGCCAACTAGTCAGGTAGTTAAAATGAGATATGTTCCCCAGAATATTTTTCTTTTTTTTGTATAGTGTCAATTTGTATACATGGCAATAAGGTTGAATCAAATCTAGTCTTTAATTTAGAAAAAACAAATGTGAGAAGCAGAAGACGGTTACTGCAGTCCATATGGCTAAAAAGTCCACATGTTTATGTGTATTCTGTTAATCCAGTAGTACAATTCTGGGACATTTGAGTGGAATTATATATAATAATATAAGAGAATTGTGCATGAAAAAAACTTTCAGTTATGTGCATGAATTTACATAATATGATGGTGTTGTCAACCTGATTATGTTAATGTACAGAGTAATCTAACAATCTCAAGGTAAGTTCATTTCCAATCCTGTAGTGTAAGGGACACAATTACCTTCCGTTCCTATATCAAATTATGAGATGGCAAAGGCAAGGGTGGCAAATTAAGTTCTACAGGGGACCACATGAAAAATTTGAGCTGTGTTGTAGGGCAGAACCAACGATAACTTGAACTTAATTCCGCTCTATATTAATTTTCTCCCATTGTAAGCAGTAAATAAAGCAGCAGTAGCACATGGTCACAGTGCAGATTGATGTAGATACTGTAAATAAAACATCATCCACATCTCAAAGTAAAGCAACGCATGGCCGTATAGGGCCGCTCAAAGGGCCGCATGTGGCCGCCGGGCTGTAAAATGCTTAGGTCTCGCATAGGCTATTCACAGACATGCACATCTATGAGATGTCCCATGAATGAAGCCCTCTCTGATACAACTATTACATTAGGGCCTCCTATATGGACCTTTCCTAACGCTGGTTGTCTTATTGATGAGATTTGAGACATTCCAGTGCTCTCTCTGCATGCAGTAAGCATCAGTAAGTGCATCAGATGTCCAATTATCAACATAGTGCTAAAGAAAAGATCCACTAAATTACTATATTTGCGCACTAACCTGAATTCTGCTCAGTGTGCCAGTGCCATTAAAATGAGTACATTGAGCAGAAATGAGGTTAGTCCACAAATATAGTCATTTAGTGGATCTTTTCTTTGAATAGCTAACTTCCAGTTAGTCATAATTATTCATAACCTTGTGGAATATTATTTATTATTTATGTGCATAGAAGGGGTCATTGACTACAGGAAATCAATTCAAATGGCCAGGATATCTTTACCCAGCTGCATTTTCAGTTTTAAGCCACCTAATTAGGATAACAATATCACTAAGTTAGCTAACTAAATTTTGTGTCATTCTGTAGCCTCTGTAATGTTTTACATTTTCTAATGCTTGTAAACAGGATTATTAGTGATAAGAGCATCAATTGATGTTTCTATACCACTCAATGGCAGTACGTGTCATTATGTTTTTTGACAAGCTGTGCCTCCCTAGTAAGAAATATGTGACAGCATTGCATTCATGGTATAGAATTTTTGTGTTTTATCAGGAACCACTAATCATACAGAGGCATGCTGCGAATCATTGAGGATCTGTTTATTTTTGATATGCTTATTTGAATGATGCAATTGCAAGATATTGCAGGAACAATTAAGATATGATATTGACTCAGAGCTGTGTTATTATTAGTATTTTTTAATGACTGTAAATTCAAAAGAATTACCATGCTTACTGGTCATCACACCGATAGCTGCTATCACAATTGGAAAGACGTCTCATGTGATGTTGTTTATGTGATGTAATCTTGGTGTAAGAGTAATGCAATAAAGAATAATTGGTGTTTTTTAAAGCACTTTGCAGGCGTCAGCCCCATAGAGTTAGTTAATTCTCTAGGAGAACCACTAATACTTTTTGCTCAAAACTCATGCTTGGCTTGAGAAATCTAAGTGCCATAGCTTATGATCATGAGCTCAGATCTCATTTTCTTTCTATGCATATACAATGGGCTTAAAGGTCCTTGCTAGCAAATTTAAAAGTTTTTTTTCATGAACACCTTTCTGGACGAGTTTTATCCTGTGACTTGGTGTGTTCATGGAGCTATTCAGTTGCATGCTATATGACTTGTGAATCTTGGTAAGCCTAGTATTACCTTTACTTATGTCATATTGGACAGGATCTAGTCTCTGGAGTCTAAACTTTAACAATGCAGTCTCAATGTTACAATTTCAAAACTTTTAAGATAGTAGGTCCAACGAGGGTCAATCTCTACCAGGGGTCGGGAACCTTTTTGTCTGAGATGAAAGCCTAGTCTATTTCTGTGAGAGTAATAAATTATTTTTTTAACACTGAAAACAACTAACTGTGTGCATTTTTAAGTAAGATGAACACATTTAGAATATAAAAAGTCTCTTTTTTTAAATAACATTTTTTACTGAAGCAAACCAATAACAAATATCTACTTCTTACCGTTACGATAACATTCAGCATCCCATACAGGGTGGTACAGGGCAACAAGATTTGCAAATGTATTATCTGATAGTTTTAAAACTATATTTTGGTTACACCCACATGTAGTGCCCATGTATGCTGTATCCTATGTTTTGAATCCTATTTTAAACCCTGTGATTTACAGGGAAATTATCCATTACAGTGTAAGCTAAGAGTTATCTGAGAGCCACATGCAGTCATCAAAAGAGCCATATCTGGATGGCGAATGAATAAGCCATACTCAGGTGATCTGTACAGATATTATCTAGGCCTAATTGTTGCTGTAGTGAAGCAGTAGCATCACTGACTGATGGTTGTCAGATCTATGTTTGATCTATAAACTAGCCTACAATGAAGTCATGTTGCTTACCAAAACTAAATTTTAACATTTTAAATGCTTTAATACTGCATGCACTGGTAATTCCTACATCTTTAATGGCATTTGGATGCATTCCTGTTATATTTGCAGTTGTAGATGAAAAAAAAAACACTTTCTGACTGACCTCCAGTAACACCCGACCTTTCCCCGTATTTTGTGCAGTGCAAGCGTGCGCGTAGATTAGTGAGCGCGCCTGTACGGGTGCCTGTAAGTTGATTGCATCTGCCAACATGGCTGCTCTCAGTAAGTGTATACCACACAATTGCTATGAAATTGGGCATACATGGAGTCCGTCATGTACTATGTCGACACTACAAGTTACGGCGGGAGCTCTGGAGGTCTCTTTCAAAATCTATGCACCATTGTATCTGGTAAGCAATCGCACTTCACTTCATGAAATTATGCGCTCCATTCCGCAAGGACGCTCGCAATACCAATGCTAGCTAGCCTCTTTGAAGCTAACTTAACGTAGTGTTACTAGGTGGAGCAAGTTTGCAAAAACAGCAATAGCTAACGTTGGCTTTACAAAGCCGCCGTAATTAGCTGTGTTCTCCCTGTGCATTTTGCGATGCAAAGATTATTTTCAACATTTCGATATTTTCAACAATATCTCTGTTATACAGGCCAACTATGTTCTTGTTTTTCAAGAGCGGGGTCCCAATTTGATTTGTCTCACAAATCGTTGCTGTTTGACATGTCCAGCTAACTTAGCCCTCAGTTCAGCTACGAACGAGGGTTAAAGTTCTTTGCCGAATAGGCTCACCTTTTACCTTCATTAGTTTGATAGTACAGTGCACTAAATTTCACCAGCAGAATAACGTTACTTTTATATGGCCGTTTGTTTGACAGCTAAAAGGCTGATCAGCTATCATTGTCGAACAAAATTTCTGTTGTGATATTATCGCTGGGGCAGCGTTTCGATAACATAGGTGTTATTATCTACAGTTGTTACCTGTCCCATTGATTCTGTGCAGTAGATCGGTGGTTGTCAAACTGTAACGACAACGTTACTTGGAACAATTCTTGGGTCATCACAAAATACCCACCAGCATGACGATAACAGAAATTGACCTTATGTTCAGGCTATCCCTGATACAACCCGTCACAACATGTGTAGCCTATCTTATGTGTTAACATTTTGTGTATGTTTATTTATGCATAAACGTGAATTGCTATAAGAAGTGGTTAATGATGCAGGGCTTCTCAATGGATTTGGGAGGCACAAGGGGTACGCAACAGTTGGAAGCTTTGGACCTACTCACTTAGGTTAACACTTAGGTTAGCATTTAAAAAAAAAACATGGTTCCAATTAAAATGCATAATGTTTTTTGTTAGATTGCTGCCATTCTAAGAAGAAGGAAAAAAGACTATTATATCAAGAGATTACTCCCTGAGATCCTGCAATCTACTTCATTCCTCACGGCAAATGGAGGCTTATACATTGCATTTTTTTGCATTCTCAGGTAAGCTTTGGTCAGCTATGTATTTTTTTATTCAGATGTAAAAAGAATTCACAATTCATACATTCCGAACATTGTTTTTATTCCTTGTGTAGTCTGAGCTTTATTTTTTTCGGTAAAAAGAATGACTATTACATTTTCATAGTATAGGCTTTTGAAACTATTATTACAATATTTTAATGTTGTTGGAATTTTCATCGCCCTCTCTATCTGTGTGTGTGCGTGCGCACGCTTTTGTGCTGTGCAGGAAGTTGCTTGGCGGGTTCTACTCTTGGTCTGCGGGCTTCGGTGCAGCGCTGCCTGCATCTTATATCGCTATTCTAATGGAGAGGAAGAGCAGGTGCGTCTACGCCACAGATGAATTCATAGTCTTGTCCCAGGAGCCTATTTTTGTACACAGGCCTATACATATTCCAGTGCAACGAGATCTGTAGTTATATAGCAATAGACACACAAGCACATCCATTTATAGCTTCAGTGCGGATCTGTTGTATGCAACTCACGGCTTGTGTGCGTGTGTTCTGTGTGAAATACTCTATGTCCTTGGCACTCACTTTATAACTTGTTAAATTATTTACACAGGAGAGGACTTCTAACAATATACATGGCAAACCTGGTATAGTATATCACAATTTGCAAAACAAGTAAATATGTAAATAATGTATGGTATAGTGTATATACAGTATCCACTTTTTAACTGTGTTGAAATGTCATTTTCAGGCAACAGAGACAGTGTTTCGTATGGCAGTCACAAGAGGAATTGTTCAGCCAATGAGACATGGAGAGGTATGAGAATCTGTCTGCATGAGGGGCATAATGGAAATTATGGAAAACAAACAAACAAACAAATACTAAATCTAAATACAGTTCTCTCCAGGGGCAAACAATGTATTTCTATGTAATGATGCATCCAATGAGTGATGTATTGTTCTTTATAAACATGGCGCACTTTTTGTAAGATGCAGTTGATATTGGTTAGCTCTCCATTTTCTGAGAACACTGTAGATAAAAAACTTGCTCACTCTGTGAACTCCGGGGAGACTGTCCCCCAAAACAGCAAAATGTAGTGTGGAGTTTTCGTAAAAGCACTGAAGCAGAGGTGGAGGGTTCACTGTTTTGTTTGGCATTGCCTTTTAAAGCTTTTTTCTGATGTCTTCTTGTCTCATAGGTACTTCTGTTCTGCCTCACTGCCTCCCTCTACATGTTTTTTTTCAGGTAAGTGGAAGTCGGCCATCTTTGATCCTAAATCTGCCCTCTGCCAAGCGATTGCATTAGGACAAGTGAATACAGGTGCAGTTTATTTAAATTTTAACATCTCTAATCTGTCCTTGCAGGAGCAAAGACGGTCTCAAGGGATTTGCCTTCTCAGCTTTGAAGTAAGTGTGTGTGTGTGTAGCTACGTTAGACATTTTTGCAGCATTTGCTTCTCTGTTGTTTTTCTTGTATGACACTCTGCTGGTTCAAATGGCCTAATACCCCAGTGTATGTGCACAAGGTATATAATCGTAATGGACAAGAAAGCTATCCATCCTATAAGTCACCTATATTTGTGATCAGGGTGATGCTTAGCTTTGTCAGCAAAGGACAACAACACAAACACCGTAGAACTGGAGCTTTAGCTCCTCTCAGGCCTGTTTCTCCACTGTGGTCAAGGAAGCAGGTGTCATCTCTGCATCACCCCATTAGACTAGAGCACACATGTCCATGTCATGGTCCTAATGCAGTCCCCCTAAAGACCTATTATTGAAACACAGTCAAGTGTAACTTCTCAGTTAACATATTTTAACAATGAAAAACAGTCGTTTTCCATTTCACTTGCAAATCTCTCATTGGAAAACTCAACATACAGCTCATCTCATTTTTGTAGCGTAAAACACCTGTTTGGACACAAAATATATGCTTGTGTAGCCTACCTTATATATACACAAAACATACGCACAAGCACAAATATATGCATATATGTATGTATGTACAAAATATATGCATAAGCATATATAGTGATTCACAACAATCTCACAATCCCTAAAAGGACAGAAAGAACAATATTTTCTGTCCTGGCATCAGGCCTTGATGGTTACTGAGATATCCCTAATGATGGGTGATTTGGCCTGTCTCTGATGATTAACACTGTCCTCTGTCAGATATACAATTGGCAGCAAAACGTTTCTGTTGGTCAACTATGCTTACACGCACAAGGGAAGCCTGTTTCCCAAAAGCACTCAGGCCTCAGGCCAACTTGTAAATCCACAGAGAGAACAAGGGACAAGGAAGGCTTCTAATTTCACCTGGCTTATGAAATAGCGTTGACAGTCTGTCTGGTGTGTTGGTTGTGTTGGAGCAAAGTAAAACGGACTGAGTGAGTTTTAGTGGTACATGCGTGTGTTGCCTATTCAAGCCTATTCAGAGATTTTAAGTTAAGTCTCTTTTATTGTCAGTTTCTCTACATATACTGGACATACAGAGGAATCGAAATTACATTTCTAGCTATCCCACAGTGATTCTGCACGGTCAGGAGAGCCAGAGGCTGCTGCGTCTACACTCTCCGCCTGCAATGACATTCACCCATTCACACACAGTCAAACACCAGTGGACGGGATTACCATGCAAGGCTCCAGGAGAAATTTGGGGTTCAGTGTCTTGCTTGATGGGGTCAGGTAGAGTGGGGCTCGAACCTGCAACCTTGCGGTCACCGTTTTAGAGCATCACTACAGGAAAAAGTATTCCCCCAAACCCCCGAGAGAAAGAGATTGGTCATAAGCTGTTTCATGTCTAAATGTGTCTCAGCAGTGGTGAAAAGAGATCAGATTGATCAGGTTGATTCATAGTTTAGATTAGATTCAACTTTATTGTCACCAGACATGTATAAACACAGGGTGACGAAATGCAGTTTAGCATCTAATCAGAAGTGCAAAGAGCAGCCAGGTCAAAAGTGCAGAGAGCAGCAAGCAATGTTTTTTCTCTCATGTTATGGTCAAGAGAAGAGAACATTATTTCTTTCAGACACATTTGGCCCATGCTGTTTTTATGGTCTTTCTCCCCTGCACAGACTTATAGATAGACAGATAGAGAGAGAGAGCGAGAGAGAGAGAGAGAGAGAGAGAGAGAGGTGATTTATCCCAAAGGAAATTGAGGCATTTGAGACTTCTAAGCCACCTTGATCTGCTCTGTAGTTTTGTGTTGTCGTTGTGTGGCAAGAAATCAAAAGTTCACGCACTGTGTGTCCCTGCTTTTTGTTTCGGTTTGCTTGGGCTCAGGTTTATTGTTGGGAAAGAGGAGATCCCCACACATTCTCTGGTGGCGGAGCAGGCCTATGCCAAGGCCCCGGAGCGGCCTGCAGACACAGAGGAGCCACAGAACCAGCCGGGGGTGCTTCCACTCAGACCCTCATCCATCACAGCATTCACCAGGAGGATACTGGATGCTCTGTGAGTGAGTGTGTGTGTGTGTGTGTGTTTGTGTGTGTGTGTATGTCTGGGTGTGTGTCTGTGTGTGTGTGTGTGTGTGTGTGTGTGTGTGTGTTTGTGTGCACGCGCCAAAATGGCGTCCAGCATGACATTTGTGCAGAGTCGCTCAATGTAAGATCTATACCCCCACAACAGTTGCAAAATGCTCCCATGCAACAGTTGCAAAATGCTCCAGAGAGTGCTTGTGGTGTGAACACAAATAAAAAAGTAAAGTGTGTGTGTTTGAGAGGGAGAGAGAGATAGAGAGAGATGTGTGACTTGTCATGGAGTTTAGGGGGCACTTGTTCTATTTTGTCCTCCCATAGCATTCTTAAATCTTTCAATTAATTTAGTAAAATATTTTGTTAACTCAAACATAAATAAAACAAGTACAAGTAAAAAGTATTAAATAAAATGAGAAGTTACTATCCTTAATACGCATGCATGCAGACACAAATGTGGCCACTCTGTCATGAAGGGTGTATATATATATATATATATGTGTGTGTGTGTATATATATATATGTGTGTGTATATATATATATATGTGTGTGTGTGTGTGTATATATATATATATGTATATATGTATGTGTGTGTGTGTGTGTGTGTATGTTTATAAAGGATGTGTGTATTTATGTTCCATCAGGTGTAAACAAGGGCCAAGGCATCGGTGCTGCAAGCACTACCAGGACAACTGTATTTCCTACTGCATCAAAGTAAGACATCATAACGCTACATTTCCCCTTATATACCTATAAAATATAGATAGATAGCAATTTATTTACAGACTCAGAGTCCAAATTACATGTATAGACAAACACACACAAACAGCACATATATAGAGGCACCAACACACACACACACACACACACACACACACACACACACACACAATGTATTTATTTCTGTTAAAAGTTAAAAAGACATATAGCTGACTTTTCCAATACTTCCAGAGGTCAGAGAAATATTGCATATCACTCTTCTTAGGATCAGTCAAAAGCATAAGAATTCCATTCCTTGATCCAGATAACCTACACATAAATTTATACATGAGATTCCTCATTAGAGCCTGAAATGTGGGTACATTTGCAGACACAAACATAGCACTAGCACTTTCCCACCTTCTTAAGCAATATTCTCAGCGCATCATTATATGGTGGCAGAGGCTGCCATGTCCTGCTCACCAGGAGCAATTTGGGGTTCAGTGTCTCGCTCAAGTTCACTTTGTTGGGGTCAGGCGGAGCACAGCTCCAACTTGCAACCCTCTGGTAGCCAAACCGCACCCCTACACCTCTACCTCCTGTCTCACCATTGTCCTATAATAATAATCATGACGACAGCCTGATAATGGCCCTGAACACATCTCCGAGGTGACGATTGCTTTGCTAAGGAAGCTAAAGATAAAGGTGATGGACTGGCCAAGCACATACCCATTTCAGCACTTACTGGCACATCCCTGTGAAGGTGGAGGAACATGGTGTCTAACATCCACCTGCTCTGTGATGTCATCTTATCTGCCTTAACAATGGGATTCTCTTCTCTGATTGGCTGATGGGGTGGCCATTACTTCCGTATAACATGCTACCTTTGAAGTAGTTCCAAAAAAAAGAATAATCACCGTTCCATATCAATGCGCTTTTAAATGGTAACCATGTCAACAGTAGTAGACTAATTCACGTATTTAACTGTAGCCTAACTTTGACTATATTTTAAATCAACGGGAGTTAAATGACCAGCAGATAAAAAGGATAACGACCTATCATGAAGGTGTGGGAGAGGATTCCAGTAGAAACTTGTGCAGCTGTGGTGAATTTCAAGCCCATAAGGGTTAAGACGGTGCATAATATTGACAGCTTCGGCTTAATTAGGGCATTCTCACTGTTAGGTGTACGTCTTTTTGTTGCCAGCTGTTTAGACGTTAATGAGTGTATTTTCAGAGGACAATACATCTACACTGCTACTCAAGCTGTGCATTGACTACTTTAGGTTTCATAAAAGTTTCTATAGTAGAATATTTGCAAAAATGTGAGGGGTGTACTGTATATCCGTGTGTGTGTGTGTGTGTGTCTTTCAGGGCTTCATTCGGATGTTCAGTGTGGGCTACCTCATTCAGTGTTTCCTGAAGGTTCCCTCAGCCTTCCGACAGGCCTTCACCAAACCCTCACGGCTGATCTCTCTCCTCTACAACAAGGAGAACTTTCAGCTCGGAGCCTTCCTGGGCTCCTTCGTTAGCATATACAAGGTAAGCTTGTTTACAACTCTACCGCAGTTATTAGATCACTTTCTGATTCTGAGATGGTGCCTCAGACTCAGTCCAAACATATCTCATTGTGTTCTGTCAGTGATGGCACAGTGGTAGAGCACTCATTAACCTATTTACCTGTGTCTTGTTGCATTGTCTTCTCATTCTTATTTTCTGGTACTGTCTGCCTGAATGTTTGTCTCTGTCTTGCATTCTCTCTCTCTCTCTCTCTCTCTCTCTCTTGCATTCCCCCCCCTCCCTCTTTGCCTCCTAGGGCACAAGTTGTTTTTTGCGTTGGTTAAGAAACCTTGATGATGAGCTCCATGCGCTTATTGCTGGTATGTAACGCGCTGCCCACTCCTCCAATCTGGAACACACAAATAAACCAATGAAACATGAGGGACAGAATAGTTGACAGGACTTCTACTGTGATCCAGGCCTATACACTAGGCCTATCTGACTAACTACTTCTGTACTCATCATGAAAAAATGCTTTTATGCAGCACTTCCACTACTGAATGAGTTTGATGATGGTATTTAGATGGTGTTTTGAAGTGATGCACTTCAGAATCCTAAATTGGTTCAGTTGGCTATGGCGCCATACCGGGTTCGAGACCAACCCGAGGTCATTTCCCCAACCTACCCTATCTCTCTCCCACTTGTTCCCTGTCATTCTCTTCATTGTCCAAAAAGGCAAAATAGCAAAAGCAAAAAAAAGAGTCTTAAATACGATTGGGAAATTAAAGCATCTTGCCACTGTGTGCTTGTTTTTTCCTGTAGACAGCATTCAGTGACCTTGAACAACAGGGCTATCGATTGATTCACACCAAACTTTCTTTTAAGCCTCATATTTAGATATTCTCAAAAGCATGTAAACAGTTTGCAATATTTTCAGTCTCAAGTGTTTTGCATAGTACAAGCAGCCAAGCACCTGGTGTACCATTATACATGCATTAGTATGTTCCTAATCTCTGTTTACGTCTCATTTAGAAACTACATATTTTGTGTTTGTCCTGCATGTAATTGTAAAAAAAAAAGAGTAAACTTACACTCTTATTTCTTTTCTTTTGACTTCCTCCACCCCGACAGGCTTTCTGGCTGGTATTTCCATGTTCTTCTACAGAAGCACTTCTATCTCCATGTATCTCTTCTCCAAACTAGTGGAGGTCAGTACCTGCCTACCTTAGTGCACAGCACTGAAAATAGCTTTTGAACATGTTGTTTCCTTTATAACAAATAGAGCTGCTGTCCCCCATACATCTGACTGAGTGGTAGAGTTGGGCTTTCTTCAAATTTGTCATTTTGGTTTTATATAATCAATTATAAGGGCTGCATAGAGATTAGGATGACTATATGAAGATTCCTGGGGCAAAGGTGGTAATCCATGGACACAGCACACGGCCAGCTGAGGCAAACCAGCTACATGGCTCTGCCTAGAGCTCTTCAACCACTTTGTTGTGCGGTCCAAAGGGCTGCTTGATGACTCTGTGAGGTCAACGCCCTCCAGCAGTCGGTAGCCGACAAGCTCCCTGTGATCTGGTATCGTTCCTCCTGGTGGACTGGTCTCTGAGACCCCCTGGGGCGTTGGCAAATAACCCCCTCAACCTAACGATGTTCTCCAGGGCTGACCTGATTGATCCTCACACTGATATCTTGCCCAGCCTCATTCTGCTTCTGTGCCCAACCTCTCTCACCAGTGTATTTCCTTCCTTCTCTAATCAACCTTAAACTTCTCACTGTCTCAGCCGAGACTGCCGCGGAGCTCCCTTCCCCAGAGGCAGTAATCCGTTAATCTGGGAGCTTTCGCCTGCAATCATCTGATAAGTCCGTTTTGAGAAGAGAGCCATCCTCGCCCACGGGGCCTGGCTCTGTCAGTGTGAAGTCTCCATATCCTCGTCCATAAGAGTCTTGAAGCCCAAGCTCCTGGCTTGGCTCCAGCGGAGCGGGGATCGCTATATCTGACCTGCCGCCTGTGCCATCTACAACCGAGTCACACTTGATGGCTGGTGATTAGTATACTCAATGAGTATGGTGATGGTGGGGGCTGGTGATGAGTATACTCAATGAGTATGGTGATGGTGGGGGCTGGTGATGAGCATACCTGATAAGTATGGTGATGGAGATGGCTGGCTCCATCATCAGGGAGGTGCGTTTTAACAATGCACTGACTGCCTGCCAGGTGCTGATGTCCCAGTATTGCAAAGAATGCTCAAATCCTTAATGTCCACTCTTCAGGCCTGGAAAAGTCTAGAGTTTTGTAAATTCACTGAAAGCAACACAGCGCAACTACAACAAGTTATCATTAGGCTACCAGCAACGACACTCAGCCTGTTTTGGGGTGGCTTGTTGGGAGACATTAATACCTTAATTACCGATACTCATCGTTACTTACCTATTTTCTTTGGTCTGTTCAATGCTTTCTCTGCCCTTTCACTACTTCACAGATTAATTTGGGGTTTTAAAGTTGTTTGGAGTTTTTACCTACAGTATGGCTGGTAAAAATCTAATTCCAATAGTATAATTAGAAATGCCTGTACTAAAACCATATGGGATTGTAATACTTATTTTCATTGCTGCTATGACTCCTAATGGTTTGGATTGAACTCTTCTATGTACTATGTGTGCAAAAGACCGAGGTTGTGTTGTCTACTACAGCTCTCAAGACCTGATTAATGTTAAAACAGTCTTAGAAGAATATGTTTTCACTAATTACCTGGAGTAATCCTCTTAAAATATTATTCTCAAAATCTCCTTAAGGAATAACTTGCAAGGATGCAGAAATTTCAAAAGGTTGTCAGAGCTGAAACGTTCTATAAACAAGAGGGCAAAGTATAATGCTGAGTGAGAAGAATAGCATGTCACTGGCACATAAGAATTAGTTTAAGATTGAGAGTTTTCAGTTTCACTAAAAGACAGACTGTAAAAGAACTGATAGTCACTGTACTTGCTGAGAAGGTTAATGGAAGGTTAATGGAAGGTTCATGCCAAGAGCAGTAACTATAAAGACAACTGTAACAATATTAGCTCACATTGGCCAACAATAACTGAACTCTCTCTCATGACAGAAAATACAATATCATACTAACACACATTGTGCTTCGTGTTTTCCAGTGTGAACGTTGTCATTTATAAAAACTAGATAATTATTTGATTGTCGTTATCTTGATGCCACTTAAGACTTTGGTGTCCCTCTTGTCCTCAGACTTTGTATTTCAAAGGCATCGAGGCAGGTCGGTTCCCTTACTTCTCAGAGGCTGACACCATCATCTACGCCATCTCCACTGCCATCTGCTTCCAGGCTGTGAGTCCACGTCCACTCCTCGTGCCTCCTCACACGTCTTCCACTCTGCTCAGCTTCCTTAGCTCAGCACAAAGGCACAGACAGGCACATACATGGGCCTTATACTGTATATAAATGGGTCGACATTTCACAGGGTTTTTTTGTTTGTTTGTTTGTTTGTTTGTTTAGCTCAATATGGCTGGCCTAGCATGGCCTAGCATGTTTGTTTATCAAAATATGTTATAAAAATATGTTACAGTGTATGAAGATAATCATTCATCCAGGTCATGGTAGTCATAGTGTTCAGTTAAAGGCAACAGGACTTCTTTTTTTGAGCTTGGACTTCTTCAAGGTAGAAAAAAAACGAGGAACAGTTGCCTTTAACGGAACACTATGAAAATATGTCAGCATGTCTTAAAGGAGTTTTTTTCACAGTTTAGCTTACTGAGCCCATCATCATTTTACAGGATATTTCCTGGCCTAGCATTTTGTAGTGTCAAATTATCAAAATGTGGCAATATGTGTTAAAGGAGGTTTTTTTTACAGTTCATTTGACTGAGCCCATTCTGTCTTCCTCCTTTTTCTCAGGCTGTAATGGAGGTGCAGAATCTGCGACCATCCTACTGGAAGTTTCTACTTCGACTCACCAAGGGCAGGTGTGTGTGTGTCTGGGTCTGTGTGTCTGGGTCTGTGTGTGTGTCTCTGTGTGTGGGTCTTAGTGTGTGTGGGTGTGTGTGTGTGCATGTGCGTGTGCGTGCGTCTGTGTGTCTGTGTGTGTGTGTGTGTGTGCACGCTCACACGTCTGTATGTGTGTGTGTGTGTGTGCGCGCGCACACGTCTGTGTGTATGTGTCTGTGCGCGCGTCTGTGTATGTATGTGTGTGTGCGCGTGTATGTGCGTGCATGTACGTTATGAGTGTAGGCTAACTCTGGCTTCCTTCTCAGGTTCGCCCTGATGAACAGGAGGGTCCTGGACAGCTTTGGCACTGACGCCTCCAGAGAGTTCAAAGGCTTTGTGCCCAAACTGGACCCGCGCTACACAGTGGCACCCCCAGAGCTGCCAGTGCAGCTGGGCTGAGCCGTTCGCTCTGGCTTCAGGACGGAGCAGCAGCAGTAGCAGGCACAAGCATGGTGGCATGCCGAACCTGCAGTGCGCCCAGCATTGGCGGGGTGGCGCGAACCACCTCACCAGTCCTCTACCCTACATCTCTCAGTGTTAATGTGGAAAATGATTGCAAAATGAGTGTACTTGAAAATATTCTGACAGCAGCACTACAATTGAAGTGACTGTGTAATTAAGTAGAGATTTTACTGAGCAGAAATCATGTGTGTATATGTGTATATTAATAGATATATCGTGTGTGTGTGTATATATACATATATATATATATATACAGACAGATACTTAGACAAACATACAGTACTTAACGGCAAAAGAAATGCAAATCTGACGACCTCGTTTTGCACAAGCTATTACTTCAGTTGATGCTTCATACATCTTAAATACAAGGCTGCAAGGATGAGATTTGTGGAGTCACACCGTGCTCAGTGATGTTCGGATCTTGGGAGACAGGTCACTTAATTTAGGGGAAATTACTGAACTGCGTCTATTTGCAGTTTCAAAATAACATAACAGTACTACCACAAGTAGTAGTAGTAGTTGTAAGTAGTAGTTGCGGCCACCAGGGGGACCCCGTCTCTAATGGCTTCCAGTCTCAGTATAGCTAAGAGGAACTGAACTGGCAATCAGTACAAAGCAGGAAGCAGATTTATTGTCAAATATGAAAACTCTTTACCCTTTCCCACTGGTTTGGTCCTGTAAAGATGGTGTCATTAAGTATTTGATGGATTGTGTTTTGGCTTTTTATTAGGCATGGGGCCAGAGGACCAGTTTCATACTGCGGCCAACCAGAGAAGAAGGATTTGAATTTGATTTCTAGTCAATGCCTTAATTTCATTTCAAGTAGGTCCCTTATACTCCTAGGCTATGAACATAGGGTTGAGGTTTAGGGGGAGTATTGGAATTCAGTCCAAAGGCAGATTCTAACCTGACTGTTAGCAGTGCAAAACAGTCCAAAACTAACCAACATGATGGGAATATAAAGGTTCTTTCAACCCAGAATGCATTGTGGGCTGCAGTTGGCTTGATAAAGGCAGGCAATGTTGAATCGGCCAAGTTTGAATTTGGAGAAACTCAGCCATGTTGCCTGTAAGAGGTAGTTTGTGCCTTGCAACGTTGTATCTACTTTAATGAAGCAATTTCTGTAGTGGTCATTTACATAAACTTCAATCGAGGCGTTTGTGTTTTTTTACTTTCCTGCATTTCTTTTGTTGTTTACAGACTGACATTCAAAGGGGATGCATCTTGTGTTCAGGTTAACTGCTATAGAATGGACTGCCATCAGTGTAGATGTGGAACATTTTCTAATATAATGATCTTGGGTGAATGTTTGACATTTTTTTGTCACTGAATGTAAACATGTCACCCACACCCACTCAGGCATCTAGCCAAAAATCAGACATTTACTTTTATGCCTTATGATATTAGCTGATCAGTTATCCCTTTCACGTCACTTTTTAGTGTCTTTCCAACCGGTGACACTAAAACCTAAGAGTGGATCCTTTGACCCACACAAATCTGTCAAAGGCCTCGATAATTAATTGTGTCGCTCTACAAATTAATGTGGAAAAAATCCTCAAAATAAGTAAAAATAAAAAATATATCAAGTTATGAACATTTTTAGATACATGTAAACAAAGCTTTCTGGAGAGGTTTTCCAGAAAGTTCTGTCTACCCTACTCCCCTCCGCTGTCTAGCCTCATCGTCAGCCTCTTCTCAAGTACAAGGTTATAAAATAACCACAGACTTCCACGCACCAATCAGTTTACAAGCTTTTCTAGATAACCTCAGTTTCTTTTTCTAACAACATTATGGATGACGCACATCTCAGTGTTGTATAGAATGTACTTTTTTTTTTTTTTAAGAAAACTTATCTACAGATAGATGTATACTTGTTTAACACGGTTTGTAATTTATATACAATGAAAAATAAAATAAAAACGATTTGTCCTCTGTTTCTGTGTGGTTGACATGTTTGATTGATTTGTAAAATGGACACACCTTTTTGCTGAGGATACAAATGCATAACCTTTACTTACAGTATATCAATTCAGACCTTTTTGGTTAAATCTGCAGTAGAGGCAATGAGATGAATTGTAGTCTATTGCTTAGTGTCTCCCTGTATACTTAAACAAATGAGACCAGAAGATTTTCCCCACATGTCTACTGGATAGATACGGACTAATTCATGTATGTATTCAGGCAAATTCATCTTTAGTGATAACAGAAGCATGAAAACAGCTCTTCATGAATTGCCACACAAAATGCTCAATCTTGTTCTTTTGCACTTGCTTTATAAAGTGCTTCATTTTAAAGCGTATTATCTTTTTGACGAAGAGAGGGTAGTGACTTACGTGAAGACTTGTAGATCACATGTACTGCATGTAGATTCTCTGATTAGTTATTGAGTTATTGTAGAGTATATTTGTCACATTTTTAGACCTGTTCTACACAAGTACCTTATTTGTTCAGAAGATTTAGCAAGTGAGAAGACATGAAGACACTGCTTCAGAAATCCATTCAGCCTCTAACCTTGTGCCTTGTGAGAGATGGTCCTACAAGCATGGTATTGAGTATGCCTTTGCTCACATCATTTAGGAGTCACTGTGTCATAGCTCTTGTCTATTTTAAAGATCATTCACAGTGCTAGCACAGTGCTATTTCTCTTGTTTCTTTGTCATATTTGTCTCCCAGAAACGTTCATAGACTGCTCCAAATGTAAATAAATAATACCCATTGGTCATTGTACGCCAGTGGGATCTGAGCAAGGATCTGGCATAGGAAACAGAAAGAGGAACTGCTCATCTAAATAAACCTGAAAAAGCAGAAGGGAAACATTAAATGTATTCATGCTCAGACAGGGTTTCTTTCTGCCTAAAGGCACTGCACAGGGTGTCTACATCTGCCAGCACAGGGGAATTAAGTATTATGGGCATTGGTCACAACAGCGAGCAGCATGGCGCTGCCTGTCAGTCTGAGTCTCATGGGTGTGTTTGGCTTTATTGATAAAATACTCTCAAGGTAACACTCATGCTTTTCCAGATGATTCCGGGATGATTGTTCAAATGAGCCCGTTATGAATGTTACATCATGTATCAAACATTAGTAAAACTTTGAAGGTGCTGTGGCTCAGTGGACTAGGGGCATCGTGCCATGATTCAGGCGACCCGGATTCGATTCCGGCCTGTGGTCCTTTGCCGATCCTGCCCCATCTCTCTCTCTCCATTTTATTTCCTGTCTGTCACTCCACTGTCACTATCCGAATAAAAGACAAAAAAATAATGAATACAACTTTTTTTTAAATTGATGAAAAAGTAGACACTATTTTGGATTCTGACAAAAAGTAAATTACACTTAAATTACACACTGACAATAGTTTTATTTACTGATATAAAGGTTTGAATGGAGGTTTGTTTTCCATTTATTTATCTATAAACTCAGTAGGGTATATATGGAATAACAAAAATTAAAGGTTTTTGTCACCAGTTGGTTCTGTCAACAGGTGGCTTTTTTTCCTCCACTTACAGGGTATTCTGACCCTTGACCTCAAACAGATTTTAAAAATGTAAAAATGTACAAGCCTCTTGAAGTACATGCTATAGAGAAAGGTATGTTTGAAAGGCGCCTCTAAAAACCCTCTCTGGAAGCATGTGTCCCCGAGTAGCAGTGGGGTGTGTGAGGTTGGTTGGTTGGTGGGTTTTGTTGGACACAGAGAGAATGTGCTATGCATGCCCCAGTGCATCCTTTTTGATGACTAAAATGGCGGAGCATTGCAATGCAAGAGCTTCTATTCTTCTTTAGTGAGTCACTTCATTTGCACCGTAGGTCATGTGTTGAGCAGTTTGTGAAGTGTTTTTGAAGCTTATGTTTACATGTATGTACACCCCTGTCTATATGTTTGTATCTACAGTATGCAAGTGTGCGTGTGCGTGTGCGTGTGCGTGAGAGAGAGAGAGAGAGAGAGAGAGAGAGAGAGAGAGAGAGATTTTATAAAGGCTTGTTCAGAGGGAGGGCTCCTCATGTGTTGAGCATGTTTGTTACATGTGCACATTTAAATGTGTATATAAGTTCACCCCGTATATGTTTGTATCTATGCAAGTGATCATGTGTGTGTGTGTTTCTGTGTGTGTGTGAGAGAGAGAGAAAGAGATTTTATAAATGCTTGTTCAGAGCAGAGGGTGGGCCTACTCAAGCCCATGGAGATAATCTTCAGCAAAATAAACCTCCGGCCCCACCGGAATGAACGAACACACTCTAGCACGGTAGGAGCACAGCAGCACAGCAGTGCTCTACTCTCCTCTCCTCTCCTCTTGTCCCCTACTCTCCTCCCCTCTCCACCTCTCCTCCCTTCCCCTCTCCTCTCCTCCCTTCTTCTTCTTTCCTCCCCTCTCCATCTCTCCTCCCCTCCTCCCTATCTCCTCCTCTCCACCCCTCCCCTCTACTCCGCTTTGGCCTCTCCTTCCCTCCCCTCTTCCCTTCCCCTCTGCTCTCCTCCCCTTTCCTCTCCTCCCCTCCCTTTCTCCCCTCGTCTCTTCTCTTTCCTCCTTTCTTCTCTCCTCCTCTCCTCCCCTCCCTTCCTCCCCTCGTCTCTTCTCCTTCCCTCCCCTCTTCTCTCCTTCTCCCCTCCTCTCCCTTCCTCCCCTCATCTCTTCTCCTTCCCTCCCCTCTTCTCTCCTTTGCTCTGACAGACAAGACAGGATGGAAAACTCATCCGCTGTGGGACTCTGAGTCATCAGGTTGTGGGAGACCAGGCTTTGGTCATGCCAGTACACAGATTTCACACAGCATCCTCTTCTGTTGATAAAATATGCTGTGACAAGAGGTGGGACCGAAGACACAGAAAAAATAAAACTATGCAGAAGGAATGTTGTCATTAGTTTGTGTCTTTATTTTTGATTATGATTAATAAAAAATCCAAATATATTCCCAATAATAAAGAAATTAGTTTAAAGCAATAAAACATAAAAAGGAAACCCACTATTATTAGGATGTTTCCTTATTCAATGTGTTGTGCATTACTGTAATACATTAAAGCACTGCAACATTAAATTAAAATTTTGTTCAACTCAGAGGTCTCCCTCCATCTCTCTTTTTTTCCATACATACATGTTCTCACTCTCTTATCTACTCTTTCTTTCTGTCCCTCCATCACATTCTCTCTTTCTCTCAATTCAATTTAATACAATTCAATTGAGCTTCCTTGGCAGGACCATAATTAATTGCATTGCCAGAGCATAACATCCAAACAATACATGATGTATCAATGATGTAACATTTATAAATACAACCAAAATGAGGCGAGTGTGTGTGTGTGTGTGTGTGTGTGGGTGTGGAGTATTCTGACATGCAGCGCAGACTGACGTACAGTACATATGTGTTTTATGTGTTGGTGGTATCTATCCACTGTCTCTTATGGCATTCACTGACATATTTTGCAGCAAGAGCTGCCAAAATCTGCTGTCTGTCCTTGCTGTTTCTCTCGGTCTGTTTCTCTCCAGCATATACTGTACTCTCTCCCTCTCTCTCTCTCTCTGTCTTCTTCTGTCCTTCAAACACCCTCACTCCCTCATCTACTCTCTTTCTCTCCCTCTCTCTGCTGTCTATCTCTTTTTCCCCCCAGCTTGTGCCTAGGGTCTCCTGAGTTCAGGGAGTGTGCCTGATGCATCTCACCTGGGTGTGATGGCCGTGTGTCACCATGGCGATTTCAGCAACTGGGTGAGAGGGTGAAAGGCTCAGAGGTGCCCCTTGACACTCTGACACCTATCACAAAGACAATAACACACCAGGCCACTGACTGCCTATCAACCTTGTGCAAAACTACTGAAGAAAAGTCAGTTCTACTGTCAATTCTCACCTTTCAACCTGTTGTATTGTAATCATTAACTAGTTGTATTGTAATCATAAACTAGTACATGATTGTTATCCTTTGGATAAAAGCGTCTGTTAAATGCATAAATGTAATTGTTAATGTAAATACTTCACAAGTTTCAAACACACACTTGAGGTACTGACAAGGCCTCAATAATTCACTGAAAAAGCGTAACAGTTTTTTAATGTCATTGATAGATGGGAAATGATCTAAATGAAATCAGTGCAGTTGCAGTTAACACATAAACCAATAACATAATGCGTTGCTACTGAACAGAACAAATGAGTGCAAAAGGACAGTAAAGAGAGAAAGCTTCTGTGCCGTCACTGCTGTGCTTATTCACTGTGGGTGAGGAGAGCTTGTCACATGACCACAAGTGGTTTGACCTGGGTGGTCTAATGACAAAAGCTTGTTGTAAACTCTTGGGAAATGGTGCTGTATTTGATCATAGTTCAGTAAGGGGACTGTGGAACCTGATGTAAATGGCCTTCTTCACGCTTCTTCTAGAATTCGTGGCTCAGCAAGATGGTGCACCTTGCGTGAAAATGTTTTCCAACAGAGCAAATATTAATGACTCACACATCTGCCACATTGTGACCCAATGTGTAATATGACCTTGCAATTGAGGGAGACCTTAGCCTCTTTTGGAAGATATCACACATATCACATAAGATCCTCATCCCTTCTGCACAGATACAGTACTCTAATGCACAGGCTGCAGTACCAGTAGAAGAAGCTAGGGGGTGCTCCAGGGGTACTGTTGTGGTGGTGAGGGCTGGGCACAGTGCGCTCACCTTTGGCTGTGGCGGCCGAGATGCTTGGCTGGTGTGTGCTGTTGTTTGGAGTGGGTGTGGGATTTAGTGATTGCGAGTGTTATAGAAGAGCGGGATGGAGTGCTATCACTAATATGGGGGTGCAGGAGCCTAAATATAAAGCAGCTTATGTAACGCACACCAGGGACCCGCACGGCTTGCCTGCCACACCGTAAACATACCCTCATATGATGATGGGAACCAATCTGGTGTAATCTTAGATCCTGCCTTAATCACATAAGCATAAAAAGAAGCCTTTACTGACAGCCCCTACTACTAAAAATCAAAGGCTGTGTGCAGACAGGGCTGGGATGCCATCATAGCATGTATGTATGTGTGTGTGTTTGTGTGTGTTGTTTTTCATGTTAAGCTGGTATGATTTGCACTTATCTAGTGTTACGTATGTGTGTGTGTGTGTGTGTTTCTTCCATGCACGTTAAAAGAGGCGTGGGTGTTAGCATGTGGGAGGTACTCTCTGGCAGTATGTATTCATACACGCAGTGCAGTCTACAATTCTTCACATTTCTCTCTAATGAATTTAAGGGCGCTGAAGCTGCAGCAGTGATGCTGTCTATTTTCCACAGTGTGTTAACACGCCAGTTCTGTGCGGCAGAGCACAGCACAGCACAGCACAGTATAACACAGCACAG
>JAGFZM010001328.1:333603-347138 GCA_017657215.1 Limnothrissa miodon
TGTGTGTGTGTGTGTGTGTGTATGAGTTCCAGGAGCACCAGTGGTGGAGAGAACTGTTAATAACCTCAACCAGATAAATGTGTTCCTTCCCGAACACTCACCCATATGTCTATACATTATTCGAGCATGTGTGAAAAAGAGCCCTCTGTGTCTCTATTGTAAAAGGCAACATCATTTTTAGTCCTGTATATATTTTTAACGAGTTTAAGTGCTTCAAATCCTCTGCGTGCCATTTAAATCTAGCAGGCTGTTAAAGACCGCATGGTGAGATTTAAACTCTTAAGACATTTACTACTCCTGTTAGCACCTTGAAAGACTCCAGTTACAGACCTTCCTCTGATTTGAACTTTCTGCTTCCCCTGACAGGGAAAATAAGGAGAACAAGGTTTGTGTCGCAGAGGGAAAAAGAAAAAAAGAGAAAACGAAAAAAAAAATGGCCCACAAAAAACGCCCTTGCCAAACAGGCCATATTAATGATGGTCTGTTGTCATGGTGACAACAGCAGAATAGGAGTGAATTGGAACCCCCTCTATCTGCAATGTGAAAAAATAAATGAATAAATCTCAAAGTGCTGCGAAGTGGGCTATCATGCCATAGCAGCTATGCACTTCATCTAAATGTGCTTGTGATTCGAATGCCAGAAAAATCATGGCTAAATTTAATTTAAAATAAATCACACACAAACAAACAGCTTGAGTGGGGGGAGCACAGGACAACGTTGGACCCGTTTAGCATCTTTTATCTTTCTGTCTTCTGTCTTTCTCAAAAGCATCTGAAAAGGCATTACAACTGCTAATGCTAATCACTGTTGATCTAGATGGGGTGTAGAAAAAATGTCTAAATCTGTGAATACCACATGGAGTTGCTGAATATCATTATAATAAGTACTACAGAAAATAAATAGTTCTCACACTCACCATCCCCTCTGCATATGCAGTGGCATCAGAACTCTGGTGGTATCAGAACACAAATGCAGGAAACTGGTGGTATCAGAACACAAATGCAGACACACATTTCCTCTCTTCACCAGACTACATGTAGTCAAGGAATAAACTGACCTGTCACTTGGACCTAAAATCAACAACTTCTTATTAAATTCAATGTTTTTGAATTGTTCTCAAATAAGGACTTGACTATTGATTTTACACTGCTTGTCAGTAAACTCAAGGTCAAGTGCTGGAAATTGGTGATATTTGGCACACCAGCTGTGCGATATAAAGAGAAAGGATGATTGGATTCGGATAAACGGCAAAACGTCTGTGATATGTATGTTTATATAAAGCCAGTGAGTCAGATGGCATGAATCCCAGCACAGCCAGCAGCACATTGACATGGAAGAAAGGATGCAAAGAACTGTTCCAAAATGAGGATGAGAAGAAAAAAAAAGCCCAGAAAAAAACAAGCGAAGAAGCAATGGTGGGTGGGTTGTGTCCAAAGGCAGTTTTATCTCAGTCTCAGCACAGAGTACGAGTCAGTCACCTATTTTATTGCACAGAACCTTACATGTAAAGACACATTAGGAACAATACATTTACGTTACATTTAGCAGACACTTACAACTGTGACTTACATTTGCTAACTATTAATGACTATTAGCGCCAATCTCTACTAGGGTAAATTAACTTGCTCAAGGGCTCATTGGTGGCTGCTGGGATAATAAAGGTTGAGTTTGACATGCCATTTTGGCCAAGGTCCATTGTAGTCCATTCCATTTGACTTTGCTTATAAATGTAGGTGATTTGATCACAGTCATCGCTGTAGATATGATTCCTAAAAGTAAGTCGACTTAAATAAGAGGTTTTCTGTACCATTGGAATAGTCTCTAGCGCTACTGGTACAATTTATAGTATAGTAGCATTTGACCATAATAAAAACGCCTCCAGAAGTAATTTCCCGAGTATTAGCCTTATTGTGTGTATATACTTTACCTCTGCACAAATAAATAAGAAACTAAAGTGTCTGTTACACTGCATCCATGACTTAATCACAATATCAATCATTATTTGTGATCGGAATCAGATCATGATTCAATGAAGAAGAAGAATAAAAAGAGGTGTATTCATGTACAGAGCTCTCCCCTGTCTTCAACCCCCCATAGCTGAAGAAATGTTAAAAAACAATAACAATGACACTTGGTTAATAGTTGGGAAATTACGCGACATAATTCTGACAAAGCAGTAAAAAGGTGCATTATGTTTTTTTATAACCATGTGTCTTCAGTGCGTACCACTTACCACAACAGTGGCTGCGGATGACAAGAAACTGTAAACCGCACACTCAATCACTATTTAAATGATTAACACTGTGCAATTCTGTGTGCAAATGTTTTCCTTGTTATACATTATTTATCTGCATATTAACAAACCTACAAAAGAAAAACCCAGAAGAGGAGAAAGGAAAATAGTTAGTGGGAGACAGATAGTACTTCAGTGGCTTGATATGTGAAATGAAATGTCTGAGAAGTTCTGTTTGCCTGTAGTGGGTCGACTGTCGCAGGCATCTGTTTGTCTGTGCTGGAGACTCGTGTCACAATACACCTGTAAGAAGCTGACACATATGTACGAAATTTAAACTCTCCGCTTGTGGCTCGGGGAGCAAAATAAATAGGCCTGTGCCATGTCTCTGTTTACGCGACATGGTTAATGCTAGCTTGACAATGGCATACAAATCCTGACACAACACTGAGGTGATCAAACAAGCTTGATTACACTGTCCGTTTCACATAGTTTTTTTTTTTGTTGTTTTTTTTTTGGGCTCAATAAAACCACAACCGAGATCTGTTTCTAACTCAATGTGAAACAAAGGTCCTTCCTGGGGAGAGTTCATGAGTATTCATGACCTGGAGGCAGAAGGCTGGCTTGGGGACATGTAGTGGTGGAAGAAGCATGACTGCTGCTCTGCTCTTTCTGCCAGCTCCCCACCATGACAACATGCAGCATTCCTCCTCAATGGGCCCCTTCCAGCGCACCTCCCTTAAGACTTGAAGCAGGAGGAACAGCTGATCTCTTTGGGGGAGTTAAGCTGTGGGGAGATGGTGTCTGGAACCACAGACTTTAGGATGTCGTTCTCGCTGGCGATGATGTGTTTCACCAGAAAGTTGGCAGCTTCATTGATGTTGACATTTTCCTACAAAGCCAAGAGAGAATGAGGGAGGGTCACATTAACACGTATAGATGAGGGCTACCAGCCTGGACAACTAGAAAGAATGTCATGTCATGAATACAATGTGGATGACAGTAAAAACTGCAAAAATGCAAACAATACATACGTTCATACTTTTATGAAAAAAAAAACACAACATTTTTATATATGAATAAAGCTTTGAATATGCATTATCATTATTTTATGTCTTAATGGTTTTACTTTTGTTAAAAATAATCTTCTACTCTGTCCTCCCTATAGAGTGATTCACAATGTCCATTTGTCCCAAATTAGATTTTCTTCCTTTACTTTTTTACAGAAAGAATCTCTGCTCTACTATTCTACTAGATGGGTAAGAGGTTATCACATAATGCAGTGATGAACAGTGCCTACAATCTCCTACAAATGAAGTCACCAGCCCATATGCATTGCATGCAGTACAGTACATCAGTCTCAGACTGAGAAATTGTGAGACTGGGTCTAATACACTTTAAAAAATGAAAATAAAAAAATCACTGCTACTTATTAAGTGTTATGTGCTGTTGAATTGAATAAACCTTGTAAATTGAATGGTATTCAGGGAGAAGCTGTGAAAGCACTAGTGAGTGCACCTCATGTGACTTTGGCATTTAAATGTTGCCTCAAGGTGCTGTTTGCTGACAAGATATAGACTCCCAGCTGAGTGTAATTCTCTGCCTTAACAGGAAAAGAGGAGACACTCACTGACAATTGCTCTGTCTTATTTGGCTCACCTCACAAACTATCATAGGTTTGAGTGTGCAAGATGTGCAAATGTTTACATACGAGTGAATTGCCTCTGTAGGCATACCTTTGCTGAGGTCTCAAACCAGCCAACAAAGCCATTTTCTTTGCAGAACTGCTCCATCTTGATGCCATTGTTGTTGAGGACATCCCTGCCCTGGTCGCATTTGTTGGCCAGCAGGACTGTGGCAATGCTTTGGCCATTGGCCAGCATAAGCTTAGAATCCAGGTCCTCCTTCCACTTGGTGACTGCCTCAAATGTCGTTGGCCTGGTGACGTCAAACACAATAAAGGCGCCCATGGCCTCCCGGTAGTAGACCCGCGTCATATTCCCAAATCGCTCCTGACCTTACAGGGGAACATTAATTTCAGAAGAAAGCAGGGGTGGGGGGAGGGGTTAACAGCAGTAAGCTCTCAGCAATTTGTGGTTGCTGGAGAAGCAACCATTTGAGACTGATAATGAATTACATTATCTGCAGATAAAACATGGGTATATTGCTATTGCTTACTTGACCTGGGTTTCTCATGACTCTGCTTCTGTTTCTGTATCTATTTGTGTGTGTGTGTGTGTGTGTGTGTGTGTGTGTGTGTATGTTCTATGTAGGTGGATGGGTGTGGGAGTGAGTGTGTGAAGCCTCCTTGGACCATTTATGAATTCAATAACCTGAGCCATGTATTTTCTTGTCATTTCTTTAGAATGCCCCAGTATCTTCAGCAATGCTTTTTTTCTCAGAAGAAAAATGCCAAATATGTGTAGGTTTGCAACTTATTCTCGTGGATGAAGATGTTTTTCTCTTGAGTAATAAAGTGCTGTTTGTTGCTCTCATTGTGGGCTCAGGCCTGTCCTACACAATGCAGACACAACTATATGAGGCCAGTCAAGCAAGATTACATTCTTAAGATTTGCCCTCACATGGCCCTCTGAGTGCAGGAGATTTGAAGACCACAAGCTTGACCCAATAACTTCTCTAACCAAACAGGTCTCACATTCTTTCCCTTAATGCAAAATAACACCCAGAAATTACATTGAGTAACCTACTCTTAAAATGTAAATACTGTAAATGGTTGATCAAAACAACTACAACCTACTGAAAGGAAATGCTTATGATAATTACGTGGCTTACTTATTGCAAAGCTGTCAAACACATTTAATGAAAATTCCAAGTTAAGACCAAGAATAAGTGGGACCTGTGTGTACAAGATCAGCTGATCAGCAGAAAACCTACAGCTAGTGCGAACTGGGCACATTGGTCTCCAGGCTAGGTTTGTTTACAGCCGCCCTCTCATAATGGTTCTCCTGTGACTTGTCTCTAAATCTTACTCACATGAGACCAGTTCTCGTATGATTACACGCATACCTTCCGAGCGGAGTAGGAAATGGGTTATTCTTTAAGGAGGCGCGTGCACACACACACACACACACACACACACGCACGCACGCACGCACACTCACTCACTCACTCACTCAAACACGCGCGTCTGACGTCTTGCCAAGCACGTGAGGAGAAGCTCTTCGAGAGTGTTCAAGCAAGTGGTCAATACCAAACTAATTATCAGTGCAAGGTAGTACAATATAAACACAGTAGACTACGTACAAACGAGCTATTCGCCTGTTTAAGATAGGATATCTTAAAAATCGAATTATTATCTGTTTAAGATTTGACTATGTCAAGCACTCTACAGTCCAAGTTTTTTTTTATTAAGGTCATATAAATGATTCCTAACGTGACCGTTATTTAAGCTACATTAGTATGTATTCCATGTTTACAACTGAAACACTTTACATGAGCAAAAACGAGGCCTACCTGCTATATCCCATAGCTGTAATCGTACAGTCTCCGAATCCCAATTGAGAACCTTTAGTGCGAAATCCACTCCAATAGTCGCTCTGTAGTTGGTAGAATATGTTTGATGAACATATCTCTTTATGATACTCGTCTTCCCCACGCCCAGGTCACCAATAACAAGTATTTTGTACAAATGTTCCTTCAAGTTATTCTGCATCGTGCCCACTGCCGGTAAGATTCGTCAGTTGGTCATGCCCCGCACGCAGCAATGAGAGAAGTAATTGGAAAGGGTGCCGTGTTCCTGACCCCACGATATAGGAACGCCCTGGAGTAAACTTGTGACCAGACTTTTCTGAGAAGCTAAGCTCGTGAGCGCCATGGTCTTTGCTTGTGTGTCTGAAAAGGAGAGGGTTGACTTAGTGGGAAAGCCTTTTGGTTTATGATGTAGGTCTAGTCTACACTACGTGATAAGCGCATTCACACAGGGGCGTAGCACCAGATTCTGGGCCCTGTGCAAAAAAACTGTGCGCATTCCATTTTAAATCTACAAATTAGATTAATATTTTAAAGAAAATAACCATACAGGGCCCTCTCCCTACTTGGGGCACTGGTAACTCATTCCCCTTTTTCTCCCCACTCCGACGCCCCTGCATACACACATAAAGCAGTGACCAACACAAACATTTCATCTTTAATCACATTCAAGTATTCATCAGAGATAACGCAACGTCTTGAAACATCATAAGCTTAAGGTGTTTTTAAAATATTAAAACAAATAGGCTATCACACATAGATTTGTAAATTTACAAAGCTAAACAAAGAATTTTCTTATAAACAGCCATTCATGTCAAAGGAGGAAATTCACACAAAAGACATGAAGGCAATATAAATATCAAGTTACAGTTCTTTCAAAAAGACAGACATCAAAATATCTGTACAAATATAATGTATAAAAGGTCCTCTGGCATCTGACTAAGCACTTTGATATTGGCACATGTGTTGCATGCAAATGTGATTATGTTCATACCATCAAAACATCTGTTTCACCTGACCATAATGCTGCATACTGTTGACTAATGATTGGAGGTAAGCAAACTGTCCTACTTAAAGTGAACCTGCAGCCATTAAAAAAAAAAAAAAAATGAAATGTTGGGTCATAATTGACATGTATAATGGTAACATGCCTCATTGGAGAAGTCTAAAAGTATTACTGAATCACTCAAAGATATGTCAGTCTACATCACCAACAGAGAAAGTCATCACCAAACAAAAGCTTGATTTTACCTATCATGCAATAATCTGATGTACAGTGTTATGTACAATATACAAGGTGTGATTTGAATTAAATACTGAGACTAAGGATGTCATTTAATTGAAGCGCTGGAAAGATTGAAAAACAAGCAGTCTCATTATTTTAAAGCCACACCCTGTATAAAGAATTTAGTTTGGTCTTAGCAAATGATGTATGTTCTATATGACTGGTACATTCGTGTGTGTTATAGCTATTGCTTTATTTAACTACATATGAATCAAATGTTATACAAGATCTAGATCTATGAATACTTCAGCCAGCACAGCACAGCTTGTTCCCTACTACACTGCACTGCTTCTGATCCTTCCTCGTTCCCTAGTACAGCCAAGTAGGGTTTCGGCACTTCCTGACAGAACACAGTCTGGAGATGACAAAGCTTCTATTGTTCTAAAACCTACCCTTAAATTCACAAAACCATTATCATCTTTACTGTCACCGGTTCTGGCTACACTCAGCTCCCTTCAGACAAAGTAAGATTTAAAGAAAGGCATCTTGCCTTTAATCACATAGGATAGCAGAGAGAAAGTGAATAATAGAAAAAGAGATGAGAAGAATCAGGAAGTGACCACAGGACAGAATCAAAGCCTGGCTCCCAAGCAGGAGCCACTGCGGAACCTTGGTTTGTTATGTTATTTACCTGCACCAAAGATCGTTTGGCATTATCAACCGTCTCTGTCTGCACTACTGCAGGGGACCCTCTTCAGCTTCCTGAAGTTTAATATGTTACTTGCCTACAGTACCAAACTGTAAAAAAACTAAAAGCTTTGACAACTTTAAAATTCAAGGCAACTTGATGCACAGAATTTTTGTCTTTTTAAACCCTAGAAATGTTAGTTTTTATGTTGTGTAAACTCAAAAATTCTGTGCATGAAGTTGCCTTGAATTTTTAAGTCGTCATAGCTTTTTGTTTTTTACAGTACTTAGCAAGGTGCTTCCCCAAGTCCATTTTCCAGCAAAGAATCAGTGAGACTGACCGCACATTAGGCTCCTGTGCAAAAACTCTAGTGACGTCTATGAGGGAAAAACCCACAACATCTAAAGAAATAGACATGGTAGCCTCTTCTACACTGTAAAAAAAATACACACTTTTACCTTCAAGAAGTTAGTGTCCGGACTGCCTAAATATTTTTAGTTGACCAAATTTGAGATAATGAGCTGTGTGGATTTCTTACAGGCCTACTTAAGTCACCACAACTCATTATCTCAAATTTGGTCAACTGAAAATAGTGAGGCAGCCCGGAAACTAACTTCTTGAAGTTGAAAGTGTATATTATTTTTTTACAATGTACATACTGAAGCATTATCACGTTACAAATGGTAAAATCTTCATTTCCAATTCTCGAATATCAGTTTGGTTTACAGCCCAGTATAAACGCATAGATATCACTGTCCTGTTTTATAATTGAGGAAATGTAAAAAATATCCTAACATTTGATAATACGCTGTCAGATAATACTTGCAGAAAAAAAGGTACAGGGTTTGAAAAAAAAACAGACTTTTAAAGATCACCTTCAGTATCGATTAAAGCTCACTCACGAATCAAAAATAACTACTTGGTGTTAAATGCTGTTGAATGTGTAATTGGTCCCTATGGTTGAACGGACTCAGTAGAAGTTGGTGTAGAAAAATACATTCACTAAGTGTTTTTTTGTGTGGACTCCTGGTGCATTGACAGGCTTACACAGACTTCATGACACATCTGTGTTCGGATGTAAACCTGACGCAAATGTCACACAGTAGAGGACTCAACTGGGACACAACTGGGTCTCTATAGCCAGCACAGATCCAGGCCCAGACCCACATTAGATCCAGGTCAAAGCCACGCCCAAACCCAGACCAAATGAACATGAGATCCAGATCATGATCATGTTCATGTACCAAGGTCCATCCAGTCCAAACCCAGAACTGTCCAGTGTAATTTAAGGCCAAACCAGCAACTCTATGGTGATCTTGCTGCTTGTGACACAAGCATGATTGTGTTTTATTTTCAAAAAAACAAACAAAACAAAACAGTTGAATTCATGTTTAGTCGTATATGTTCGTATGTTTGTATTTCTCTTAACAACTCCATACAGAAGGCTCTTACTCAGGGCGATGTGACAGCAGCAGTCATTTGCCAGGCAGACTGTGGCGTTTCATTGTTCCGTATGGCTTCTCAGAGACGCGTTGTGTGTCTGGAGTTCAAAGGCATTTTTTGTGTAAGACAAGCCACTGGGTGCCCGAGAAGTCCCAGCCCAGGAATTGTGTCGGGTTCGGTCTGGGCCACAGGGGGGCTATCCAGGGGACAGGATGGGAACTCTAGGCGGGTGGAGCCTGACCCACATAGCCACTCTCTGGAGGGGATCCAATACAGATCTGCCACCAGTGCAGATTGTATTAACAGCTAATTAACAACCTCACAAATCACACACACACACAGACACACACACACACACACACACTTAAACACACAATCACATTCCACATTCATGCACACTGATGACTATCGCACATTCTCATTCCAAACACTTATTGTGTATGTGTGTGTGTAGGGGGTGGGGTGGGTGGGTTGTTCTTCATGTCTATGTGAAATGTTACCAGAATCCCCTTCATTCTTTCATCTCATTTGACATGACCAAGGCAATTTGTCTTTAAAAGTAGGCCTAGCTCTTCAACCAGGCAAAGGTAATTTGACGTTTGCTGAAGTCTGGTCTTTTCATATGAAAATGCATATGCATTGGTTATCCAGCAGAGAAGTCTACAAAGTTTAAAGAACTCCCTGCAACAGTTGTTAGGTGAACTACAGAAGAGACTATAGGGTTGGTGTGTGTCTGACAGGGTGGGAGGCGTGGCGTCACGATGGTGGCTCTCCATCGTGATGTTGGTCAGTCATCACGATGGACGACGATATCGTCCTTTGATATCGGCGCAACCCCACTGGCAGTCGGTGCTAGTGTAGTGTTCTAGGCTGGATCTCAGGCGTTGCGTTTAGAGAGAGGACGAGCTCTGGCTGTAGTGCCGCAGCATTAGTCGGTCGTAGTTGGGCGAGTGCTGCTGCGGGTCTCCAGCGCCGGCCTGCGAGGCCAGGGAGGTGGACGACTCGCTGGCTGAGCCCAGGGAGGAGTCTCTGAAGGGCGACGGCGGCTGGAGGGCCACCAGCTCCTCCACCAGCTCGGGGGGCTTAGCGGCAGCGTTGCCGGCGGCGACGGGCGGGGCCTTGAAGGTGCTGCCAGTCATCAGCCTGGAGGGGGACATGCGGTTGGCAGCGGCAGCGGCCGCCGCGGCTAGGCTGCCACCGAGCGCATGCGGGTTGACGTTGCTGACGGCAACCACCTCGGCGTAGGTGGTGACGGTGGCAGGCAGCTGCATGTCGTGTTGGATGAGGAAAGAGGGCGAGGGCGAGGGCGAGTGTGAGTGCGTGTGCGAGGATGGCAGGCCGCCAAGCATGTTGCTGTTGCCTCCACTGCCGCTGGCTGAGCTAGCGCCCCCTGGTGGTGCAGAGCTGCCGGGCAGCATCATGCTGTTCAGCTCGCTGATGTTGGCTGTGAAGCGGTGCACCACGCAACTGATCTGGTCCATGATGGAGCCCTGGGGTGGAGAACCGCCCCGCTGATGCTGATGCTGTAGGAGGTGCTGATGGTGGTGGTGGTGGTGTTGAGGGTGGGGTGGAGGGGCTCTGTGCTGCTGATGATGAAGCACAAGAGCAGGATGCTGCTGGTGCTGCTGGTGCTGATGCTGCTGCTCCCGCTGCCGCTCGCTCATGTATGAGGGCAGTGCCACCGCCTGCTCCTGTCTCTGCTCATCCTCTGCGGTCGGCACGGCAACGTCCTCATCCTCACGTGTACGCAGGGAGGTGCGCTGGGAGATGGTGGGGAGCGGAGATGGGGTGCGCGGGCGGTAGGTGCCCACCGGGTGGCACTCCACCTGCTGGGACTTGTTCCCCGCCTTCATGCTGCCGTCGCCAGACGCATCGCAGTCCTTGGAGAAGGGTTTGATGATGGCCGTCTGGTTGACCTCCTCCTTCTTCTTGATGTGGATGGATATGCGTTTCCACAGGTTGGGCCTGTAGCCGCGTTCATTCGCAGCCCACGACACTGATTTGCCATTAGAGCTGAGAGACAAGCAAATGAAAACATATGACAACCAATTGTGGGTTTATTATCATATTACTGTATATATTTTTTTTATTACATAATAACAAGGAATCATTTTATATGCATTGAATGTTTAAACATTGGAAAGTCACTTGTTCCTCATGGTAATGTGAAATGGCCGTAAAACAAAAGTGAATTGACTATCAAATGATTATCGAGTATCGACTACCATAATAATAACCAATTTCCCAGACCTTACCTGATCTCGTTCTCAGATCTGCGTCGCCGAAACAAGTTGGCCATGCTGCTGGAGCTGCGCGCAGCTGGTGCCGACTTGCCGTCCTTGACGTGCATTCTGACCACGGTGGAGGTGGTGAAGGCGCTGCGCACGTTCCTCTCGGGTTTGGCCAGCATGATGTAGACCTTGGGCGCGAACATGCAGCCCAGCGCCACAGTGGCGCTCAGCGAGACGGAGAAGCACATGGTGATGATCTTGTAGTTGGAGCCGAAGTAGATGGGCACGAATGCCAGCCAGATGATGCAGGTGGTGTACATGGTGAAGGCGATGTACTTGGCCTCGTTGAAGTTGGCCGGCACGTTGCGGGTCTTGAAGGCAAGGCGAGGCAAAGCAAAGCTTATTTGTATAGCGCATTTCATACACAAGGCAATCCAATGTGAATTTACAGAGAAATAAAAAGAAAAACAAATAGTAGAAATAGACTAAAGCTATTAAAGTTAATTACAGGTAAAGTCACCCAATTAGTAACAGTAGTAGAAACAGCAATTTGACAAAAACAAATTTTAAATAGGTAAAAAGAGAGAGCAAAGTGGATAAAAGTTAGAGTAGACAAAAACAAATCCCCACCTTGAAGGCGTAGAAGGTGCAGCTGAGGATGAGGAGGCCGTTGTAGCCCAGCGGCGCCACCACCCCCAGGTTGGAGGTATTACAGATGAGGTGCACCTCTCGGATACTGGGGTAGTCGTAGATGACTTGCGGAGGCTCCATGATGAAGAGCGCCACGATGATGGCCAGCTGGAGGAAGATGAGGATGAAGGCGATGACCAGCTGGGCGCAGGCGCTCATGAAGCGAGGCTTCTTGGTGCAGATCTTCTTCTTGCTGCCCGCCAGGATGCGGGCGATGCGGTTGGTCTTGGTGACCAGCGCCGAGTAGCTCATGGCGGGCGAGAGGCCGATGCCCAGGCGCTGCAGGTAGCAGTAGGCCACGTGGGGCTTGGCGATGAGGCAGAAGGTGCACAGGTAGCCCAGGCAGATGCCCGCCAGGATTATGAAGCACAGTTCGCGGCTGGACGACTTCACCACGGGCGTGTCATGGAAGCGGATGAAGACCGACGTCACAAAGGTGGTGGTGAGCAGGCCCAGGCAGGCGAAGACTACCGCAGCGATGGGCTCGGGGTCACCCCATCGGAGGTAGTGCACAGGAATGGGCTCGCAGCCTGCTCACACACACACACGCGCACACACACAAACACAAATGAAGGTGGAGGAAAGAGAATGTTACATCAAATACTTCAGATATATTCATAGATATATTAATTGAAAAAAGACACTTGGGCTACTGTACAGTATGTATACTACTACTAGTAGTAATAATAATAATAATAATAATGATAATAATACGAATAAGAAGAATACAAAGTGTATACTTAATTCATACTTAATTCTTTCTTACTATGCATATTATTTATTACTTTAATTTATAAATGAATGGTTTAATTTATAAAGTTAAATGGAACTCATTAATGCTGCTTAAATACTCGATTGAACTTGTTCGGAGATGGTGTTTTCCAGGTACTGTGCCACTATTTGAATCTGTGTTACTTTGAGCAGCATCACCTTTCAGGTCATCTGTGGGCCAGGCCCCGAGCTCACAGGCTCGGCAGGTGTACTCGTCGAACACGTACTCGTTCTCCTTACATGGTGTGCACGTCCAACAGCAGCTCACCTCACCTTTCCGGATCACCTGTGGAGCGGAGAGAGACAGGTGTAGAGAGGACGGCAACACAGCCAAAAGCACTACAAGCTCAGGGTTGCATGAATAACGTTGGCCAGAGTTTACCTGAGGCCCCCTTTTGACAAAGACCTCTGTTAATGGCAGAGAGCTTGTCACTGCCATTTTTATCTAACACATAAAAAGGTCTCAACAACAAAGCAAAGTGGTTCAATTAATTTCAGTTTATCCTTTGTTCAACTAGATGAGTCACTGAGATTTAAATCTCTTTTTAAATCTCTTGTCGCAAACGTCAGTGTATAAACACTGACAGATATAGACAATAACAAGGACACAGCACTAGACACTGCGGTAATAATTATGTGTTACATGTCAGTGTCTGTCTGTGTCGTGGTGCTGTGTGTGTGTAAGTGGCTCACCTTGATCTGAGCTTTCTCACAGGGCTCACTGCAGACGGACCTGATAATGGAGCTCTGGTTCATCCAGATCT
>JAGFZM010001328.1:356121-420494 GCA_017657215.1 Limnothrissa miodon
AGGAATATTCAATGCAATATTTAGAATGTTTTCTTGCCCAAATATCTACATGTGTGTGATCACAGCAACGGAATGTGGCTTTTCTCAGTAATATAGTGGACCTACTGGAAAGCTAAAAAAAATTGAACTGAAAGAGCTGAATAGCATTGTACAAACAAGTCAACAGACAGAGGCACACATAATTTATGGTATCCCCATTGCCTCGATGACAGGGGTAGCCCTCCCCAATTTCCATAAAAACCAGGTCACCTACTTCTAACTGCCAACCATATCTTTCCATCTGCCCCTAACTGCAATGCAATCAGTCTGCCACAGAATAGCTACTGTTACACAACCTCGCTATAACCTTCATGTGCTAGTGTGTTCTGTGTCTTTCTGTGCGTGTGAGAGTGTGTGTATGCGTGTGTGTGTGTGAGAGAGAGAGAGAGAGAGTGTATGTGTGTGTGTGTGAGAAAAAGAAGGAGAGAGAAGAGACAGTATGCAAGTAAGGGTATGGATGTTTATGCATGTGAAGCCTTATCTTAAAAAAGGCGATTGCAGTGAACACACCCAGCAAAACATCCAGTGAAACATCATTTGCTATTTAAAGATCCATTTTCATTTTGCCCAGCGAGGCCCTAGCAACGGAGCCGCATCTGTAGCCAACGATAGACACGTAGGCGTTCAGGAAGGAGCATCATAATGGAGCCCCAATGTCTATTTCCAGGCATCAGGTGGGTTTATGTGTTGTCATGTTAATTCAAAACGATCAAACGAGAGCTCAGACGACCGCTCTTCATAGTCTTTGAGGAACCATTCATTAAAAACACTCTAATGTTGGCTCGAAATGGGTTTTTAATCATGTTTATTCAGATCATTTGTTTCTTCAGATCTATTGTTTTAGACCCAGGATTTTGTGTGCCGTCACTATGAGGATACCACTCGAAGTGAAAGATATTGTGATTTAAAACTATTTGTGCTAAACTTTTATTTATTTACCCCAGTCCAACAAAACACACATACACATAAACAAATTCTCCCTCTTTCACACACACACACACACACACACACACAAACATCTGGGAGCTTTTCATACCTTCAAGTAGATATCTCCATTGGACCAGTTAGGAAGTGAGGTCATGACATCTAACTGTGAGGCTCAAGGTCACATGACTCAAGTTGTGTAGAGTGCTGAAGAGAGTCCACTATCTTGTCTGTGCCTCTCCTGTTTGTTTGTGGTTCTTTTCTGTGTATCTGTAAATCTCCTGAGTATCTGTAGTTCTCTCCTGTGTATCTGAAAGGTGCTCCCCAGTATAACTTCTGGTTCTTTCCTGTACACCTGTGGAACTCCCCTGAGTATCTATGTGGTTCTCTCCTGTGCATCTGGTTCTCTTCTGTGTCTCTGTGGTTCTCCTCTGTGAATTTGTGTGGTTATTTACAGCTTGCCTATGGTTCTCTCCTGTGTGGTCTATATTGTTCTCTCCTCTGCATCTGGTTCTCTCCTGTGTCTCTGGGGTTCTCTCCTGTAAATCTGTGTGATTATCTACAGCTTGCCTCTGGTTCTCTCCTGTGGATCTGTGGTTCTGGCTTGAGTACCTGTGGTTCTCTGTTCTCTATTCCCAGATCTCCCCACCACCAGCCAGGGGGCGAGGTCACATAGTCAAACCACAGTCGTAATTAACAAATGTCAAATAATTAATCTGCAGAGCAAACAGCACAGGACTGCAGTTCAGCCCTACTGACCTCTTAAATTAATTGCTTTAGCATATTAGCAACAGTGGGGCAGGCCAGACAGAGGACTGAGTAGATTCTTTGTAGTAGAACATGTAAAACGTGTAGAACATGTAGGTATACACAGGATTCTTTGTAGAACATGTAGATATACACAGAATATACTACACATACTACAAAGAATAAACATATATATTTGAAATTATATATCAAATGTCTGGTGTGATATTTGATTTGGCAAAGTACCAATACTAAGTTTGGCAGCAACAACTACGAGGTGGCCTACATTTCTATTACTACTACATTATACTGAAGGTTGCAAGCACACATAAACACACACACACACACACACACACACACACACACACTCCAAGATGGTGCACACATCATAAACCTACAGGCTCTGTATCTCACATAGTAAGTATCATGGGAGGAAGTCCATGCAATGCTCTCAATGATAGTGACACTGATTCAGTGAACAAATTAACAACAAACAAATGCTTCAGGCTTTATGTTGAACTTATTTGTCAGTTATATGTAGTGCATCTTTGCTTACCTTCAGTGTGAATAGCAGAGACGTAGGTCCAGTTGTACCTCTTGACAATGTCTACCATGGCTCTGGCCTGCTGTGCATCCGAGGGAACCACCCTCATGAAGTACTTGTAGAGGCTCTTGTCGCTCAGGTCCATACTGGTGGCGCTGTAGGCAATTTGGGGGATGTTGAAGAGCTGTAGAAGGTTCTGGACCTGGATGGCCACTGAGCTGGACCCAGGTCCGATCAGGCCAACGATGGGCTTCTTGCCACTGATGGGCGCTGCGCCCTCGTCGCCCGCGCAACGCGCCATGCTCTCCTCCTCCTCGGCGGACACCAGTGTGTCCCGGATGAACTCGATGCTCTGCTCGAGCGCCACGGCCGAGTGCCAGCAGGAGTCACGGATCTCGCAGCCCAGAGTGATGTTGGGCAGGATGTGCGTGTTGGCGTTGATGAGATCCAACGTGTGCATCATGGCCTCCACACGCTGGATGCCGTATTGCTCGCGCACCGCGCCGCACTTACGCTCGTGGACTTTGTCCGCTGGCGGCTGGTGGTGCACGGAGAAGAGCGCACCGATGATGATGTCGCCCGGGATGTAGGCTTTGACCCGCCGCTCGTTGCCTTGGCTCCTCACCTGTGTGTGTGCAGCGGGGTCTGCCACCATCACCACCACCATAGAGACCAATAGGCCAAGCATGCCTGCCATCTCCACACACACACACACACACAAATCAGAGTAGTGTCCTCAAGGCATTTATAGACAGGGTCTGGGAAATCTGATACGATGGGAGTCCTCCTCGGGCCATCCAAAATAAGTGGTCCAAATTATGGAATGGTCGAGCGTTTCTCTTTTAGAGAAAAATGTTCACATTCACCTGGGATTAGATAGCGGGCCTTTTCTCACGGAGTCACCATGTCCTGCTATAAAAGAACATGTTTAAGAAGTGTATATAAATTTAAGGTCAAAGTATGACAGAACTATCTTCAGAATCACTTAAATCAAGATGTAGAATAAAGGAAAAATAACCAAGAATTCAGTTTGTCATTGTTTGAGTTTTTTAACAGACATATCAATATTTTCCCTTTCTGAATAGCAGTGCACTCACTTATAGACAATAACAACTATTAAAGAAACTATAAAAGCATTTAGGATAAATTAACTGTTATTTGGTTAAAATGGCATCTCCGTCACCTTTTAACCTCAGGTCGGTTAATTACCTGAAGCCGCTGTCCGTGGTGCTGATTTTTATGCACGTCTTAAAAGTTATGTCCAGATTGACATATTACCAAAACATATACAGTATAACACAGTTAATCAATGAAACGACAAAAAAAGAATATCTCCTCAGTTATGCAACACGAAGGGAAATTATTCTAAGCTTCTTGCCTACATAGGATAATAGACACTCCAAGTTTAACTACACATAAGTCACTAAATGCAATAGTCTACTGTATTCAGACTTATAGTAGAAAGACTTATAGTAGAAAGATCAGAAAGATTTTACTTACAGAGTGATGTTAGAGATATGCGGGCGCCAAAGAATGCAAAACAGTCTCTCAACACACCAGACTAATAGCGGTACAATCTTAATCCTTATTTCTTTTGTTGTACTGAATTTGCTCAAAGGGTAAATGTAAACGTTTTCCCTGCGTGAAATCCTTCAAATCATACAGGCAAAATGGAAGTCGATATAGGCAATGCCGGAGTCCATTTAGACTGCGTTGATCACCCGTCTGAGCGCATACAGATCTCTGAGTTTACCCCCATTCTCTTCAGTTCTTTTTTTTCATTAGTGACATGCGCTCCATGGCAGATCGATTGTAAGCAAGAGTTTTAAGACTACACATCAGCACTATACCATCTCTAAATTAATTCCTGAACAGGGCTGCAGGCCTCTCTGCTTTCGAAGAGGACACAATCAGATTAAAATAAGTGATATCTGCATCAGCCAAATGTATTATTCCCAATTCGTGTTCATGTGAACATTCAGAGAGCCTTGGTCACACTGCCATCCAGTGGTCAACCAAATTTAGGTGTAAAGTTAAACGGCCCTGGAAATGTTTACGAAGCGAAACAAAACACAGGAAAATAGACTAGACAGACAAAACACAAACAAAAACACCACTTAAAAATCAGTGGGCCAAGTACATTTTATTGTACTTTGCCCAACACAAGCCCGTAAAAGCGCAATGCTGCCAAATCTTTTTTTCTGAAGTTAGAAATATTCAGAATTCAGAAATATTCATTTGGGTTAGTAAACTATTTAGTTTTATTTTCAGGGGCATGGTTGCGTTGAATGACTCTTATTTTGACAGCTAAAAATAACCATTTGAAGTGGAACTGACCATTAGCCTACAAATGTTTCGTTTCAAGCTGTCAAAACGTTATTCAAGTTTGAAATCAAATTTCTCAGTACTTCCAGAAAGCAACGACATAGCCTTCGGTCGATTTATTTTGTCTTTGAGTTTTAATAGCCATGGGCTGAAAGTAGGCTAATAGCTGTATATACAACAGTTGTGTACAGTACAGTTATGAATCAGGCGTTATCTGCTTTTTAAATAGCATCGTGATAGTCAGCTGTAGGCTTAGTTACGTTTAATAGAACCATAAAGCATGGTTCATTTTTCTTTGTACTGCATGCTAGTGGTCGCCACGGCCACTTCCTACTGTCATTAGGTGAATCATATTCTCTGCTCGACGATAGTGTTAGTTTGACTGAGACTGGATAATTAAGCCCTGTCAAACATTTACACTTGTCCACTCTAAGATAGGGTGTGCTGACAAATGAATAGACTAGTATGGACTAGCCTACTCTCTAAAACTAGACTGTTGCGCGGGGCAGAACACTTCAACCAGTCCGAAGTTCAACCTTTTTCAGTTACAGCAGTTGTGGAAGTTCGATGACGCAATGCTGAGGCTGAGAAAGATGAGGTAACAACTTTTAAAGTTTCAAATTCGTTGTAATATTTACGATACCTACAACCTATTATTTGTTGAAGCGGCAGGAATGATATTTCTCAGCTTTTGCGATTGACTATTATCCGAGATGAACAGTCGCCGGGTGGCCATAGTCGGGGCTGGGGCAGCAGGACTGTGTGCGGCGCGTCACATACTGGCGCGACCTCAAGTATTTGCCGCTCCGGTTGTGTATGAAAAGACAAAACACGTAGGAGGTACCTGGTTCTATGAGGACATTGGGGAGCAACAAGACAGCGGACGTCATATTCATAGCAGCATGTATAGAGATCTCAGGTAAACTTATTTATGTGAAACGGTGTTTTGGCTGCCTTTCCTACATTTAAAAAATATTTACACACAGATGGGCAAGATCTAGGGCATTTGCAGCAGAACAGTGGAGTATGGGTGAACATCTGTTTCAAATAATGTTAATCTTGTTTTATAGAGGATAATATTGAAATAATGGTATCATAATAATGGCTGGCATTATGAACCATTTTGTAGCTTTCCTGCTCTCTCTATCTCTGCAGAACAAACCTACCCAAGGAAGTGATGATGTTTCCTGATTTTCCCTTTGATGTCCATCTGCCTTCTTTCTTGCCTCATCAGAATGTTCAGAATTATCTGGAAAGATACTGCACAAATTTTGGCATTACACCACACATCAAGGTATCATTTTAAAACCAGTTATGATTTATTCCCCTTGATATAATGATGTGGTAAGCATCAAGCACAAGTACATTTTGTAATTTACAAACAAAATTACAAGGTGAGATGTGCTACAAGCTGCTAAGAGAGAGTAATTGAGGGGAAGATGGTGGGTGAACAAGAGCAGCAGCACCATTGGAGGGTTAAGCTATTGGAGAGAAGGAGCTGGATATGTCTGACACAAATGCTCCCAGGTGGCAGTACTGTAAACTGGCTTCTGATGGGAAAATTGACTAGTTAGCTAGCCCACGCCATCCATGAAAATACATCAACTATTTTAACTTTTGTTCCTCTTCTTCCTCTTCCTTTTCTTCTTCTTCTTCTTCTTCTTCTTCTTCTTCTTCTTCTGATGATGATGATGATTATTATTATTGTTATTATTATTATTATTTTATATATTATTATTATTACTGTTATTTTTATTTAACAGCCCCTTGACTTGCCAAATGGTACGCTTTGCATTCCTTTGAGCTGAGGGCCAGCAGACATGCTGACAGATGAAGTGTGATAGGTAGAACCAGGCTAGTTGGATTCCAGCTCCAATAAAAGCTCCAGCACTGCCTTGTGAGACAACTGCCTCGGCCCATGCCAAGAACCGGCTCTGAGCCTCCATGTGTACTCTCCTTCCCGAGTGGTGGTGATGTGTGCCTGTGAAATAAAAGCACTTCTCCTTTCTCCTTCCCAGTTCGAAACAGTAGTGGAAGAGGTTAGGCCACTCACCATGGAGATGGACTGTGAGAAAGCCCTGGTGTGGGAAATAACCTCACATGACAAACATGGGAGACAAAACACTGAAACCTTTGACTCTGTGATTATATGTACAGGGTAAGAATATTGTAGCTTTAAATACCAGAGCAACACATTTTAACAGGAGTATGGAATTGAATGTATTTATATAATTTCTGAAGAACTATGAGCATATTTCTACTTATGATTATGTAACACACAATACTTTTTTTGAACATGACTACTTGGTCTTTAACACTGTTAAATCTTAGTTCCTTCTACCCTGAGCCCTGAATCCTCTCAAAGACTAACCTGCCATAAATCAGCCAATCATGAAGTTGCATCATGCCAGGGACATCTTTGAAGGCTTAGAGTATATGAGGGACATTTTGATTCACACACAGAGTCCTTATCCAGACCCTGATCTTCTTCTAGACATTATTCTGACCCGCACATCCCTCTCATCCCAGGACTGGAGTATTTTAAAGGTGACCCTTCAGTTCTCAATTCTCTTCTGTTAGCTCAAATCAATCATGTCCATAATTATTAGAGTCCCCTTTGATCCCTGTGTTTGTACTTATGTAACCCGCAGGAAAAGTGATACACAGCCACTCCTACCGCTACCCTGAGCCTTTCGCTGGTCAGTCAGTCATAGTTTTTGGAGCAGGTGCCTCTGGACTGGATATATCCATTGAGCTGGTCCAGACGAAGGCCCAAGTAAGTGCTTTAATCTGTCACAGACTTGAAATTAGTGGGTTTAAACTGCTATATGGAATTTTAAAGGGAATTCCCTGTTGTTCTTTAAATCATCTTCATTCAACAAAGAATAAAACCGTTTTCTGTTATTGCCCATGAACTGTCATTGGTTTATCTTGTTTGAGTAAAATCGAAAGAGTGGATCATTATCATATTGATGCATTATCATGGAGAGACTGTACTGTATTTCAATAGTAATCTGGAAAAGTAACTAATCTCTATCCTACTTTACCTTTGTATACACCTGTGTATCTTCCATTCTTCACATCTGAAGACACATCTGTGTATCTTCCATTCTTTCTGTATGTTTGTACTTGTCAGATACTTTTCTCACATTTTTTCTCACTGTTGTGCCTCGGTCCAATCCCTGCAGGTGATTCTGAGCCATGGCAAGCCAGCTTTGACCTCCCCATTGCCGTCTGGGATCCACCAGGCTCCTCCCTTAAGCAGGGTTCTGGAGGATGGGTGCGTTCAGTTCCAGGATGGCTCACAGGCTGAGGCTGAAGTTCTCATGTTCTGCACAGGGTATAACTTCAGCTTTCCCTTTCTGCACCCGGAGCAACTGCACTTGGAGATTCAGGACCATTTAGTGAGCCCTTTGTACAGGTTCATTCTACCACCTGCCTTTCCATCTCTCTTCTTCATTGGTGTTTGCAAAACTATCTGCCCCTTTCCACACTTTCATTGTCAGGTAAGGCTGTCTCTCATTCACCCACTCTTCTGTGTGTATGTGGTGTTTGTGTGAGGGACATCTGTTTCTTTCAAGCATCTTTTTGCCGCAGGTCCAGTTTGCTTTGGCGGTGCTTGACGGCACAGTGAGTCTGCCGTCTCGGGAAGAGATGGAGCGAGAGGTCCAGGAAATTGCAGACAGGAAAAAAGCAATGGGTGTCCTCGAGAGACACTTGCTTATACTGGATTCTGAACAGTGGCGCTACTATAAGGGTCTGGCGGACAGCGGCGGCTTTTCACCTTTGCCCCCAGTGATTCAGAAACTCTATGAGGAAGTGGGGAGGCAACGAAAGAAGGATCCACAGAAATACAGGAATGCTAACTATCGACTCATTACTGACACCCAGTGGGAATTATTGGAGAAAGGACACTGAACAAAAAGGGATTTCTCCAGTGTGGTGATTAAAATTCTATGACAATTTGACTTCTGCATTAACAAAATCTTGGAAATAGGCTCACATTTTATATTACAAAGTTTTGATTGCCTCTGGAAAATTTAATAATTTTCTGAATCATGTTGCAGATCTTAAAAAAATGTAATGAAAACATGAAATGGGAAAAATTACATTCATATTTTAAACTAAAAAGCATTTTAAATCTGTGTCTAGTAAAATAATGGCCAACACTGCCTCGAACTAAATTGCTGTGCACAAGTAAGTCTTGCGCAACAACTGGTGCAACAGACACGTTTCTCAGACGTGGTCTGGAAAGCTAAGTAGGCCTTAGGGAACTTTCAGAGTGAGTTTAAATGTAAGAATCATATGTGGCATTCTCTGCGCTGGAACACGCATTGGCGGAGCTCCTTCTTAATGCCGACTGTCTTTATGAACTACTTCCAAAAGCGCTCGCAAGAATCCCAGTTTTCCCATCTGTTTCGAGTCGACATACGGATTGTGAAACTGGACACCTAAACTGCTTCTTAACCCTTTGTGCCAACTTGTTCGCCTGCCTTACATTTAATGTTTTAAATAAACCAAGACACACCTCTCATACTGTGTAATTGTGGGAGTTGTATCATGCATATAGATTATGTATGTGGCTTCAAAAGCAAAAATTTCACCAGTGTCCCCGAAATTACAGTAAAAGACAGAGAAGAAAACAGTCTGTGGGAAGTGGGAAGGCGCATAGGGCGGGAGAAAAGGGAAGGGGGTATGGGTATTTCCTTGCGCCAAAGGAAGGCAAAAACATCTTTTTATATTTCGTTTACTGTTGTTGGAGAGCATGGTGTCAAACCCAAGGCGTTGGGCGTAACGCAACAGCTGCTGCAGCGATGTCTGAAATTCCGCGTCACTTGAACTAGGTAATTGCTTATCTTACCACTGATAACACTCTTGTTGGAGGAGTAAAACCGAAACAATGGTAATGTTTCCCATAGTGTAACATGTTACCGTAGTCTGGTGTGATTTCGCATGCTTCCTGTCTGAGTATGTCTCCCTTTACTGCTCCGAAGGCATTTTGGGGTGTGTGCGTTTACCCTCGATGTTAGCGAAGAGGAAAGGCAACAGTTGCCACAATTTAACTCCAAACTACAATTCTGAAAGACATCGACTAATTTCGAATTTACTTTTTATTACAGTGCTATTGATTCTCTGAAAGGTCATTAGAATTAACAAACATTCCAGTATTTCACTTGATAAATTTAATCTTGCTGTTTACTTGTACTAAATCTCTATCCTTCCAGCCCCGCTGATCAGGGTCCCAGGACTTAAAATACCACTGAATGGAGGGCAATACAGAAAAAACTGAAGTTCAGACAAGTGATGACATCAAACTTTCAGGTCATGAGGTCACCTCGGGGGTTCCAGCGGCCGTACAAGAAGTGGGCTCGGCGGACGACCCGTATCTACCCATCATGCATTGGGAAGCACTGAGCCTGCGAATTGCTGAACTTGAAAAACAAGAGGAGGAGAGAAGAGAGAGGGCAAAGGTAAGACAGTAATTAAAAAAACTTTAATATCTCCATGATTGTTGAACTAGTATAATAGCAGACACATAAGATCCGTGATTTGCTATTTTAAGTATGATAGGCAAATATTTAGAACAGTTAGATGACACAAGGGTCTTCCATAATACATCTGAATGCTTTTGACATTGGTATCTGTACCGATGCCCTGATTACTTCCTAGACATTGAATATACCAGAAAGAGCAAGAGTTTTTGGCAGCTGGAAAGAGGACAGACAACACGCCTTTCCAGCGGGACAGTGGGCAGACTCAGATGAGGACGACGACGGTGGATGCCGCTCACCTGTCATCAAATCACGGTAGTGAATCAGCAACATCAGTAGAATCCTAATATATTGTGAGCAGTGTAAACAATAGGGTATTCTTGTAATGTAGGTGAAGGTGTTGTAATGTAGGTGCACTGAAAAAAAAATAGCCCACTAGCACACTTTTAGTCCGGTCTGCCTATTTTCAGTTGACCAAACTTGTCAGTATGTAACAAGATAATTGAATTAAAGGGTTCAGATGCAAAAGCCTCTAAATCCATTTTTAGAAATATTCAAAAAGGAGGTTATAATAATATTTTATAAGTAATCAGTATAAAACTAAATTTATTTTTATTCTTTATTCATATCTTTTTATTATGTAAAAACAAATCAGATTGGATTTGGACTGAATATATAGTTCGTCAAAATTTAAAAAATATATTTCTGTAAATTAATTGAATTGGCTTTTAGAGGCTTTTGCATCTGAACTCTTCAATTGTTTCAACTAACTTTTGTTAGTTTAAAGTGTGTAAAATTTTAGGTGTAAGGTGTACCATTTTAAATATTTTGTCAAGAAGAACAGAATTCGGTGAAACTTTATTGTTGTTACTTTCCCTTTTTACAGGTTTAATAGCCAGAAAAACCTCCAGCTCTGCTTCATCAACAACAGTGAGAGTGATGAGGATGAAAAATCCGGTAGTGAGGTAAACACAACCACAAGCTTATCCATTTGTTCATACACTTCAGCACTATGTACTAGTCACTATCACAAGCTTATCCATTTGTTCATACACTTCAGCACTATCTACTAGTCACTTCATCACACTTTTGCTTAATGGGCAGACCTTGGTTATCTCTCACCTTTTAACAGGCCTTTCAGCCTGTGGCGATTTCACGAGAAAAGTCAGTCTGGCAAAGCATTTCTGTTTCCCAAAAAAGTGGGAACCAATGTGAAATGAGCTTACGCATACGTCATCGGAATGAATGGTCTGATCGGTTGTAGAGTCGTCAAGTAGTATACAGAGGCATCTGATGGACGCAGGTTAAGCCCGCATCCCAGAAGTCGGGTAGCATGGTAGCTTGGCCAGACTAAGCTCCTGTGAGCTTTATAGTCGCGGAATCCAGGCTACCACTGGCTACCTTTAGCTGCAAAACCAAACTCAAATCACTAATGTTGGCCAGCAGGGTGAATGATAGATCTGCCCCCATATCTCTCTCCACATATCTGCTCATCAGTACTCTCCTAACACCATGCTACCACCCACTCTCTCTGCTCCTCCATGAAACTGCAGACACTTCGCTCAGGTCAATTCAGGCTATTCTCTCCGGTTGTTCCACGCTGATGGAATCAACTCCCATGTTCTACCAGAGCTACCAATCCTTTCCACTTCCAGCTCTTCCATGCATACCTCCTGCCTTAAAGCGCCCATAGAACAGATTTTTTGACCATCATAAATTGTTCTCTGAGCCTCAATAATAGCGTATGAAAATTAGTGAGTTTGAAAGTGATATGAAAGTGACCCAGGAGCACTGCTAGCGCGTTGTTTACAAGCTCATTTAAAACGAAAATATTCGTAATTCTCCCCACACACACCCTTTCGTTCTTTCACACTTATATCACATTCGCTATCATCTCCTGCCAACTTCCTGTAAGCAAGCCACACTCTTAGGAAGAGGTTTCATTGTGTTGTAGCTTTAATGTTAATGTTAATCCTTTTTTGTAAGTCTGATAAAAGTGTCTCCTAAATGCATGAACGTAAATGTAAAACGTTAAAAATGCTTTAGTACTTTGCACTAGTGTTTTATTAGTTAATTTGCACTGTGTTGTTCTCAAAAGTCTGCCTGATAAATGTGTAAATGTAAATGTAATGTGAACAACATTAGAAAATGCCCTACTAGTACTGTGTGTTTTTACAGTGTTTATTTGTTTTATGTTGTTCTCAAACGTTCTTTCACCCAAAGTGTTCTAAAGAGTCTGAGGCCCGTGGGGGGCAGTCTCCGGGTCTAAAACTGGAGGTCCAGGCTGCACTGAGAGCGCTCCGGGATCAGCTCCTGGCAGAGAAGAAGGAGGAGGTGAGATTCATGGACAAGACGACAGAAATGATCACCTCGAGGTTTTGGAGCACAAGGGGCGTAACTGACATTTTCAGAATTTTACAATAGAGCTAAAACAAACTTTTCATTGCAGGTGAGGATTTTTTACTTACACCTTACCAGCTTTTTAAAAACAAACTATTATTGGGACCATATTTTTCACCATTTGATAGAGTTCATCAAGACCTTGTAAATGATGTATAAAACTCATTTTCGCCTGAGATGTCACTTACGCGCTTTGTGCTCCAAACGCTTGAACTGCTCTGTGTTGTGGACTGAGTCTGACGTGTCAATCAGGAACTTTAGTAAAACTGAACCCACCATTTTCTTTACATGTTTCTTCACCATGTTCTTTACACACTTGAACTTTTCCCCAACAAAAAAGAGTGTCTGCACTCTTTGACCCTTTGACCCTTATGGGTGTGTGTTTACATTATCATCTCTATAGTTGCATAATTTCCTGTATCCTTTTCCTGACAATCCTAATGTCTTCCAAATGCTTATGTCTCATCTGAATGACCAGTTGTGTGTCTTTAGTACACCTGGAAGTAGTCACTCACTGCAGTGGCATTAGTCATAAACATAAATTATGAACACACTGCGTCATATCTGACAATTTAAAGGAGACAAGTGATTGATTAGCTTTAGGGCCAGAGCGAGTGTATTCACTTTGCTGCTTTAAACGGAGTGCTGATGTCTGAAATTCAATCTGTGTGGTGACCCTCTCCCAGTGCCTGACTTGCGGTGAATCAGCCATGAGGAAGAAGCTTCTTGACCGGAGCGACCTCCAGACGTGCTCGATGCAGCAGCTGGACTCACTGAGGGAGTCCCTCTATCAGGACATCCATGGTGAGTGCACACTGCCCAGACTGCTGGGCCCACTAAAGGCAATGATGTAACACTGAAGGCATGATAAGGGTGTGTGTGAGGGAGGGAGTGGGAAAGATGGAAATGTTCTTCTTTGGGAAGTGTAGGTATGGAGTTTGGATTGCATTTGGATTTTGTTTGTGTTTCGATGAACGTATTGCAAATTAAGATTGTTGTTTGTCATTTAAATGTGCCCTGTCACACTGACCAGCTGTGTCATATGGTGCATGTTAAAATGTAATATATGCTTAGCCACTACAATAGCCAATAAAAGAAATAGGGGCAACTCGAAAAGTTAGTTAATGAAATGTAGCATTTACCATCTGAAAGCCATTGGCTACTAGCATTGGATTATCAGCTAATTTATCCTCTAAAATATAATATTCCAAGATCTCTTATTTTTATTCTATTGTAATTCTGACGTTAGCAAACAAATTTAAATAGTCAACGTGCCATGCAATGCTGACAGACTACAGCAGTAAATCAGAGACGGGAAAACAAGCCATTTACTCTGGAGCTATTTTAATAGGGTCTTGTTATGTTTTTAAGTTTCATACCATCTTGGGATACCTCAAAGAATAATTTAAAATACCCAACAGATGTATGGCAAGATATGATTTCTGGCACATTATCAGGCACATTATCATTATTTTCATGTTTCATCTACATTTTTCAGACTTGAGTTCGCAGCTGGTTGCTCAGCTCTTAGTGCGGGATCATTTACGAACAAAGCAAGACGCTATGCTTCTAGATGTACAGGACATGACATCATTGTGACAAAAGAACGAGTTGGACTGGACCCCGACCCCAACCCAAACAGTTTACTTTCTGGGGCGTGTTTTTAATCTCACATTCCTACACTGCTGTCCAATTTTGGCCGTGTTCACAAGATTTCACCATGTGACAAAACGGAAGCATTCCACATACTCCCACACAAGAGGACGGAATCATCTTCAGAAAAGTTTCTGTTTGTTTTAAGGGAAGCTTCAAGCGGGCATTAGAAAGGAACTTTTTCAGTTTTCAGTGGTGCTGTGTATATAGATTTAATTATTACATTGTTGTCACAAGTTTTATTGTGTAAATATTCTTGTTTCTAAAAATGCTTAATTTATATTTAAGGTTATGCTAAATAGGAACTAAATAACTGTCTATAGTGGTTGACAAATCACAAACAATCTGAAAGGGCTGACAAAAATGAGCTCACAATCAGTGAAACAATGAATTAATCTTTTGGTCAGTAAGACAATTTATTTTCATATAAACATAAAGCTGCAGCTGTTCTTAGGCTGTAACAGTTGTCCTTTGGGATAATACAATTTACTATAGTCTCGGATACTGTATATATTCATTTTTTAATATTATGCAGTTTGCATTTAATAAAGTCATTTTTTTTAATTATGTGATGTAGCATCAGCTGATTTATCTGTTATCTGTTATTCTGGTACTTATTCCATACAATTTATACAAAAAACTTTTTGTTTTGCTTAAGGACATACTCCTTCAACTCATCTGCTACTGCTATTTATAAATGGTTGTGCACCCTTTGGTGAAAGGCAGAGACACAGAAACAAGGGTGACACAGGGAATTCTAGGCCTCTGGAATTGGGCACAACTGTTCAACTCATGAACAGTAATTCAGAGGTCATTCTACACGCAACATTATGTGAAAAGAAGTAGATGAGACACTAAATCATCTGAGCTACAGTAAATGTAATGATTGCCTTTCCAAGCAACGGGTGTGACCGTATCTCACAATATCAATTTAACCTCCAGCTGCATACACCAAAAACACTATGTAGGCTATGTACAACTAAGTCAACTTCTTCTTGCTGATTTTATATAAGAACAGTCAACCATACAGTATGTAAACAATTCTAACAGAACATCTGAAGTTCTTCAAAGCGCTTCTTAACTTACGATTTACTGTGGGCAACTATAAGCCCTTCAAGCCTTATTAATTTTGCCTTGGATATCAGTAATTCCACTGCTTATTTGCCTACACGTGAGATCTTTACCCTGTGTCCAAAACCCACTCAGCTACATGGACACAAGTGTTTTCAGAACAGTTCATACCTGGGTTATCTGATAATAAAAAAGAGACAAATACCACCAGTGCTCACACATACACACACACACACACACACATAAGAAAGGATTTTGAAAAACAAGTTACCTTGAGAAGCAGGTTGGTCCATTTGTGCCTGGGTATTAGTTTCTCCGCCATGAAAAAAAAAAATAATAGCCTTGTACAAAATGTAGTCTACTCCCTTCACTGAGAGCAAAATCAGATATTAGGCTACATTTGAAATGATTGTAGCCTACTGTATAAGATATATAAAACACAGTTTGAATGGTTAAACGGTTAAGGCCGCATTAAGCGTGTTAACATAAGAAGGCGACTACAGATAATCAAACAGTGCTTTCATTTATATGTAATAAAAAAAAGAAGCGTTTGAAGAACAATATACTGCATTTTCATGCACACAAAGCTCCTATGATGCTCAGTCCCTGGCTAGTTCCTTATGAAAATTCTGCATTGTTAAAACTGTAGACTTTTCCATACAATATTTGCAGCATCTTTGCAGCATTTTTGTCGTCATGTTTTTATTAATGGAGTATTTTTTTTTGTCCAAAATATTGCATTTACTGTTGTAATATTGTAGCCTAGTAAAAAAAATACAGTTTTGATACTTTAGTACAAAGCAGGGTTTAGGGGTAAGATGTTGGCCAAGATGACATTGGTTTCATCTTTAAAAGAGTTTATAAAATGTGCTGTGTTCTTTTATTATTAAAACAGAATCTCAATTTGCATAGTTAGTCATTGCATTTTCACCTCAATGCTTTGAGGGTTAAAAGTGCATGACATCTATAGGTTGTTATTGGGTCTATGGTACAGCCTGTGCAGTACTGTGTATGGAGTAGGTATGGCGTAACAAAAAGAGGACTTAAAGTACTCACTGTAAGTATGCTGGAATAACACAAATTAGCCTACATGAAAGCTATCTGTCCAACATTGCTTTATCCAATACATGCCCCCCTAACTAGGATAAGTAGGCTAAAAGGTAAATATGACGACTTGTGAATTAAGCAGGGGAGGGTTGCTCAAAATATTACATTTGCCAAGGGAGGGTTATTTAAATCCCCCTGGCTCATAGGCTAAGTTTCTACGAGATGACTTTCATCCTCCGGTGGACCAGTTCAACGGCCGCTTCTTGCTATGCTTTTTAAAACACAATAAAATCATAATAGGCTATACAAACCATCACAGAAATTCTAACATTAGGCCTATTTAGTGAAACTTACCAATCACTTATTTTAGTGTGTTTTGGACAGTTTGTTTTGTTTGGTCGTGTTGGGGGGGTGGGTGGGAGCCAGGAGGTACGTTCGCCCAGGGCGCAATTCAGTGTAAACCGCCACTGAGGATAACCCAGTGTGCTGGTTACAACACGTCATGCATGTTTGTCATGCATTTTTGATCAATAACAATAACACCTTAATAATGTCTGAGCTGTCCTACAAGCTGAATTAATAGTCCTACCACTTTTAATTCCATTAAGTGTGCATTGATTTATGATGGATCAAGTCTAATAGTCTAGAGAAAACTCAAAATACTGTTTGTGTTCCAGCATACAGCCTACATGCAGTAAGCCTACTATTAATCATAATTTATCCCATGTTTTTTTGTTACTCAGTTCTTACTTACTTTTTACCATAAGCCTACTACATGGGCTGTAATCTAAAGCGTCATCACTGTCTATTTCAGGCCAACAGCAACTTAGAAGTGAATTTTTTTTAGAAAACTAAAACATTTTCAGTCAAAGATCTCTTTATTTAAACAACTTCTAGTGAGTGTTGTAGCCTATGCTATATGTAATTTTCTATTGCCTTTGTAGAACGGGCGCACTGTCATCCTTTAAGAGCCCATCACAAAATTTAGCTTACATTCGGTGGGCTACTGAATCTTGGATGTGCAGCTTAGGTTTTTTTTAAGCAACTTTTAAAGGTAGTACCTTCTGTAGCCTGTGCGAGGTGTTGTTGCATGGGTGACAAGCTACCACAATTTCGTTGCGAACTATGTCGATACATTTTTTTAATAAGTGAATGTCGATAGTCTTATTTGTACTATGTTTAACACAGCTATTTGTGTTCGAGAATAAACCCATTAGGTTCGGATTAGTACAATGGCAACTATCTAAAGAAAATTCTAACAAAGGACAGTACTTGTGAAGGACAGTGTGTGATATTTCATCATGTTAAAACTGGTAACTGCAACCAATTTGCCAGCTGTGTAAGCCTGAAGAACACTGCGAAGTTGCGCAAGCAAGGTTGTTGATGGATTTTCGGGATTCAGTAGGTCAATGTTTGGAGGTAGGCTACGTAGCTGCTTGGTTGGCTTTCATAAACACAACTGATCAGCGTTAACTTATCCTGACTTAGCTAGGTAGGTAACGGAATAACGTTAGCTCTTGCAAAAATAAGTTTAACTGCATAGCTAAAAAGCCACCTTCCATGCGTGCTCGTCACATTCTCATGGTCTCATTTCTTAAGTAAAATGTACTTGAACGACGTTCCCATTTAAAGGTTTTCCAAGGTGGCAGGTGTAGTAGATATGTAGTTTTGCTAGCTTTACATAAGTCTGTAAACTTGGCGTGAACCGCTAAGCAGGTAGCCAGCTACATTGATTAACTCTCCTAGTGGTAGCTTGCTGAAGTTATTCAAACACGGGCTAACCGGAAATCTTAACTTTGTTTCCAGCCCCAACGCTTAGATTAACGTCTTTTAAGTCAGCTAGTCTTTTATTTCCTACGAAGCAGAAATGCTATAGAAGGGCACTAAGAAGGGACCATCTCCCCTTGAATAAGTGGCTGCCAGTTGCCCCGGACACTAGGCGCGGGCCTGCTGGTCGGGCTTTCGCCGGGTTTGATTACGAAGTCAAGCCGTGTTGGGGGACGTCGTGTCCAGGAAGCACGACAGCCTGCCCTTGGGCCTGGAGATCTGAAATGGAGAGAATGGAAGTAGACCAGTGCGCAGGCGCAACTTGTGGAAGCGGAGGAGGGGCGCTACGGAGGTCAAATAGCGCTCCTATGATCACCAGTGTCAGGTTTGACTTCTCTGTGACTTCATTGAAGCGTTATGAACTACAAGTTCTGTACAGCACCAGCCAGACCTTATACTGTTATACGCATCAATGCATCATGTGTATCAAATCTTACATGCTTTAGTAAAAGCAGTCTGCAATCACTGTATACTTGTTGAATAAGTAAACTCCCTGAATAAACATTTCTCCTTATAGTGATGGTATGACAGTGTTCAGCCCTACTTCTTCTGCCCGGTATCGAAGGAGCAGTGTGTCAGTCAATCCAAGTTGCCCTCCTCGTGTAAGCATTATTACTTCTTATACAACCTTTCCAGCAAATTTATTAACAGCCTTACCTTTAAAGAATGCATTACACAGGGCTTATTTGGTTAAATGTCTTTTTCTTTGGTTGTAGGTGTTTTCCCTGTCAAATCCCTTTTCATCAACAAATGACAGATCAGACCAAAAGCGACAGGTGTGTTATATTTATTGTTACCAAACTGCAACAGATGCATCTTTTGTGCAAGCTAAAGTATACACTTGTATTGAAGTTGTTTGCTACAATCCTTGACAGGTCTACAACTCAGGCTATGTTGTCAGTCATTGTGGTTTTGATGGGTTCCTCGGTTTTTGGTGATTTGGATAGGACGTTATAAGTCTGAGTCCAGAGCTAATTCCAATTTGTAATTCCAGTTCATCTATTCGCCCACCCTGGCCAAACTTTGCAGTCCATGAGATTAGTTGGGTTGGGCATTATAATCTAACATTTGTTGATCCCACCTCAGAGAAGTGGGAAATAACAGCCAGTGACCAGACCAAGATCAGTCTTAAATTGAGGTCATCAAAGACAGGATAGAATTGATGCCATGTTGAGTGTTCACACTTTCATTTTGTTTTGCTTTTTGCAGTTTGGTTGATCAAAATGTTAAATAGAGTTTGATAGTTGTTTTGTTTTAATCACAGGCAGAGCACATGGAGAACACACTAAGAGGCAGTCTACAGAGACTAAGGTGATCTTGCTTGTTATTATTTTAGGGCTGTTGGTTATTTTGTTTAATAATATGCATTTATAACACAGCTACTAACTTTCTTCTGTCTTTCCTCAGTGCCTCTCAACTAGTTCCTGTTCCCACAGTGAGTCACTGGCATGACCACAAATCAGTGGTAAGTGTTTACAGTGTCAGCAATCTTGTATTTACTTTCTTTGTATTTGTGTTGTGTTTTTATGTCTTTTTTAGCTTTCCTTTTTCTAAAGCAGGGCTATTCATTAACATTTCATTTGGGCCACATTTCAGAACCGAGATCTTAAGTTTGGCTGCACATTTTCAGCCGTATTTGTTACCCTTAAAATTGACGACATTCTAAAAAATATTGAGAATGCATGCAATTTATATTATATAGGCTATCTCTAAAATGAGGTGGGGTGGAGGAAGAGGCATTAACTAGCTTGGTCTGTTTCTGATATTCTGGGTACGTTGAGAAATAGGCTAGCCTACAATCTGCCACTCTGATAATGGAATAACACTCGTTATAACGCTTGTTATTTTTCTGTGACTAAACGTACGGTTTCTGATAGATCAAAATGAACATAAATCAGCAGGTTAAAATAGCAGTTAATGTAGGCAGTTCCTTGACAGGTAAGAACCATGAACGATTTTGATCGTTTTTTTTTACCTGCCAATTATGAGCTTTAATTCATAAATCCATCCAGAACTGGTCTATTTCCTAAAAATAGACCAAATTGGCCTGCGGGCCGCCTATTGACTAGGCCTGTTCTAAAGTATCTCATAGCGACCAATAGCAGAGATAGTTCCTCTGATGCTCGGAACTCTTGTTCAGTTCATGTTACATGACTGACTAGTCATGGACAGGAATAACATTGGCTGGCAATGTTTCCAGATATCCTCTTTCCTAAAATATGTTATATTTGTTTTTGTAAAAACTTGTTGTAGAAGAGAATATCCACATTCACAGTCTAGATTAATTGGAGTAAATGGAAGAGTCAGTTTGTGATCATTCTAGTGGCTAAGATATAAGGCTGTACTTTCTGACATACTGGCTTGGTTGTTGAACTGCTCTTGTAAGTTACATCTGCTAAACACTATCTGCTACAGCAGTGGATGTAAACAAATTAATAAATGTTGATTTTACATGGTTACCATCACATTTCCCCCAGTGCATTGTTCTTCTGTCTCCTTATGTTTGTCAAAGGGTTTCCATAACCAGGACAGTGGGGTGACACCCAACTCTTCTCCCAGCCCAACTAGACGATTTAGAGGGTAAGTTTATTTTTGTCAGATACACACTGCCTGTTTTTAAGGTAGTCAAAGCAGCTGTCAGTGACCGCCATTAAATGTTTTTTTTTTTTTATTTCACATTTTTGTGTATGATGGTTGGGGTGGTGGTGCTTGTGGTAGAGGAGCAATTCTATCTGACGCCATGGAAGTGTCTTTGAGCAAGATACTAGTGCCAGGTTGGCACCTTACATCTTAAAGGTTGCCACTGCCATCATTGTGTGAATGGCTAACATTGTGAAGCGTTTTGAGTGCTTGTAGAAGTAGAAAAGCACTAGATAAATGCAGTTTATCTATACTGTATCTACATGCACACCATGTAACCTTTTCTCACTTACCTGGAACCTGAAGATGCATGTTCATATTAGGCGAAAGTTAAGGACTCTGAGTTTCAACCAGTCACTGAGGTTCAACCAGTCATTGGTAAATACTAGGCTCTGTTGACAAATGGGACAGCTGGTTTGCAGACAGATTCAGCTGGGTTTCTGCTAGGTTTGAAGAGTAGATTATAGCCATGATGGTCTCTTGAGTTACTAAGCCTGCTATTTTAAACCATACGCTGTTTTAGGTAAAAGTGCTATGTGTCCTTTGTGGCTAGAAATATTCAAAGATGACATTCAAAGAACAACAGAGCACTGCACTGGCTCTCCTGCCATTACATTCCTCCATTTACGTCTGCTGCATAAGGTCTAATACAAGTGAATTTTAAGTTGCACTCCAGGCAACTCCAAATAGACAACATTCCTGAGAGTTAAAGGTAGAGTTCAGTTTTTTAACACTTTGAGCACCTTTCACAAGTTGTCTAAAATGCAGTAAAGTGGTTGACACCGAAATTTTGACAATTGCTCCTGTCTCGGCAATTTGTGAAATGTATAATTGCCTCTACCTGTTTGTGAAAGGGGCTCAACGTGTTAAAACCAAACTATACCTTTAACATAACTGCATTTTGTTACGCTGTTTTTATACATGTGTAATGACAATAAAGTTTAATCTAATCTAATCTAATCTATTATAGCAGCCTTAAACCCAAGGAAATACTAATGCTGGTCTGTGATTTTCAATGTTTTCTTCTTGCTATTTAAGAATGTTCTTTAAGTGTGCTGTTCCACTGTGCTTTCACAGGGGCTTGGCTAGCTCAGCAGTCAGATGGCCTGCTCTGACGCCATTGAAAAGAAAAGGTAATGTGAGGATTCTAAACAAATAACAAACGTAGATGCGCTCAGAGTCCAAAAAGTCTCAATATCTGCTATGGGTGTGAGTCAAGGATTATTGCACCATGCCCAAATTAAAAAAGCATTTTGGCATCAAGCCATCCTCCTCAGTGTGGATTCTAAACAAGTCTTGCTCAAATGATGGATAACAGATTATTACTGATGGCAATTCTTTTTTTTCCTCCTTGTATGCTATTTTGTTTATATAGGAGGAGTGGAATCTGATGGCCCTCCTAAGAAGCTTTTTGTTGCCGGGGTTACAGAACCTTCTCATGTAACAAGTTACACAGTCAGGTAAGACTCCTCATTAAAGCCGGCATGGTTTATTCAGTATGTACTCTTGTATTTATGTGTTAATACACAGAATAATCATATATAATTCATGATGTACTTAACAAATTATCATGAAAGTTTTTGTATATTGTATTGAAGTATGACTAATATTCGCTGCTACAATCTCTCTCTGTCCATGCAGTGTTTCCCAGCCAGATGACTCTTCAGCTGGAGGCCTGGCTGTTTGTGCCCCCAGTCCCCATGACAGTCCCATATCTCTGTCCCCTCCACCCCCTTTCTCTCCCCACCACCCCAGCCTCTAGGAGCTCCACTCCATACTCAATCTTCCAGCAAAAGACGCTGCCAGGACCTGCAGCAGGGTATTTTAGGGTTCCCTACATGGTGTGCTGTAATGGGAGTTGTGGCCTCAGCAGAGGCTGCATGCAATCAATTTTGTATACCGTCTGAAAGCAAGATGGTCTTTGCATTTGGCACAATGCTGTTTTTGAAACAACGATGTAGTGGATGTCTCCTGTCTCTTGCGCATCTAGTTCCCGATTCATTGAGGTGTCTAAGAGGGAAATGATTGTCTTTAAAGACACAAGTATCAGGATGGAGATATCTGGAACTCAGTCGTTTTCATCAATTGAATCCTAAGATTGACCCAGTGCAGTGACATGTAGGGTGTGTATCGGTAGTATGATAGCACTTAAATATTGTACATTTTGTCTTTCCTGGGAAGCCAGTGGTTGGACGCAAGATACTTGATGTCTAATTATATCACATGTTAGACATTAGTACTCTTATGAGATTTGTAACTGAAGTATTTTATTATATTTGAGACAGGCTTTTTCTCGGAATGTTACAATGTTGAGCCCACTCAGTAAAAGTTATTTTCTTATCTTTAAAGAGTCAAAAGCAGAGTCAAAAGAATGTATTCTGTTGTTCTGTCCTCACCTGCATTATCTAGTTTGGTCCAAAGAGGTCTTCCAAGCTGAAGCCCAGATATTTTTTTAAGTCTTTCCAAAATCAGATAGTTAGGAAATAATCAAGAGGTAATGGCCGTTACACCTGTGTTTATTTTGTACATTTGTACAGTATATGAATATATCTCCACAAAAGAATATACAAAATCATTGGCAGGCTCTTGGCCAAGCGAAATAGTTTTAGTGATCTTTCGTAGTCAGAAATGTATTGTACCAATCATTGTGCACACTATTTCAATCCCAGACCTGTACTTTAGGTGTTACTCTCAAGATTCTGCATTTGTGTGAGTCTGTGATGTCACGGTAACCTTGAGGCAGTGGTGAGATGTGTGCTAAATATGTTATTGGGTACCTAAAGGTGATCCAGTGGTGGGGGTGTATGCTAGCTCTTTTAGGGGGTACCCAAAGGTGATCCATTGGATAGATGTTTGCTAGGTGTTTGAGGTTGTACCCAAAGAAGGTCTAAAGCTGTTTCTTCATGATTAGGCAGTTTTGGGAACTTCAAAAAGAAAAAAAACTGGGAATCATGGATTAGAAAAGTGTACTATTTAAATTTTCCATAGTCGTGTTTTATTTGGTCTTTCTTGAGGATCTCGTAATGGAGATATCACAGTTATAAGATGTTTTTCCTTTTCCATAAATGGACTGTGATGTACAGTTGTATTTATAATCTTTTGATTTGCGCATGTGTAAAAAAAATTGTATCATGCTGCTTTAGAGAAGAATTCAGGAATAACGGAGAGTAATTCTTCGGGGTTTCTCTTGTATACATTTCACATTGAAGGAAAGATGTGATTCTGTTCGATAGATCGTGTTTTGCTTCCAACTTTGACTATTTGCACAGTGTTTGTATGATCGATATTGCTGTTACATGAGTGGGATCATATTTGCTATTATAATCTTTAATTTGTGTGTTTATTTTGCTCTAATGTTGAGTTCTGGCATTGAGCCACTATCCAATTTCCTAATCCTCTCTCTGTAGAGAGAAAAATGTGTAACATAACAGACTCCTCACAATATTTTTATATTTTGTTTTACAGATCATTGACTCAAGATCATGTCCTAATGAAATCCCAATCTTGTGTAATGTTTAGCGTTTGTTGGCACTGCTGGAATCAACCAGAGGTACTGTAGACAGCATCTCTATTGAAATGTACTCAGCCTTCATGTTCAGTAGACCATTCCAATAATAGGCCACATTACAAATTTCACAAGCTATACCAACAATTCTACACATGCTCATTTTTACAACTTATTTTATAGCAAATCAAGTAATCTAGCCCACTTTGTAAATATTTTGGTTTTTTTTTTTAAACGTGAAAAATCTGACATGGAAAAAAAAACATTTTTAAACACGTTTATTATGTTTAAGTATATTCAAAGATACTTGCACACTTCAAAGTGCGTCAAGCATTGTACTGGAGGAAAAAACAGCTATTATAGCCATATTTTTAATGTGATCCTTACAGATAAACAACAGCCGATGGAGACCTGTTCTTTATGTATTAAATTCAGCAGGGTTTCAGACTGTAGAAACATGTCGCAAATAATGCCCCAGACACTTAAAAACTTCTTTTCGGTTATTATCTAGAACACACTTTAGAATACTATCAGCAAATTTCCACAACTCAGTACAGTATAGAACATGTCTACATATTGTTTTAGTACATTTTACCCAAACCAATTCATTTACCTTGGTTTTTTTAGCAGTGCCTAAATGAATAGCAAAACCAGAAATGTTGCCAATTTTTACTCTTTGTAATTTTAACAGGAATACAAATGTTATTTTTTCATGTTGCAATATTATCGTCATTTCTTTGTTTTAATGTCCTTTAATATTCTTCTTTTGTTTTTCCTGTTAAATAACGGTTAAGGTTTTCCACCAACAATGTATCTCCAACAGTAATTATTGGGTTCAGAGTGCACACAGGCTGAAGGCTTCTCCCAGGACACAAGCATAGGTCGTTTGTCAAATACTAATGCTTGCTTGGTTTGTTAGCATATGCCTTATCTCTTAGCCCAGCTGAATCCCATCTGATCAGCTACTCATTGTCAACTTTCTCACCGATTGTGAAATGCCATTGGCAAACATCACGGGCGCAACTGAATCAGAGATTATTGTAAATATCGTAGGAAACTGTTAATGTTGTAGTATTATTCTGTCCTATTATCAAAATGTTTTTAAACAAAGGTTGAAACATGAGAGTAGCAGTATTATAAAAGGTATATGGCTTTACAATTTGAAGGTGACACAGGAGAAGATTTAGAGATGTTTTTGTTGTTTTTTTTTTTTTCGTTTGTATGTTTTGTTCTGTTTGGCGTTCACCACTGCCTGTGCCTCATGTTTGGCAGTTGATTTTGTTGTAAATGCTTTCAAGTCATAAGAAGAGAAGTTTGTGTGTGTGTGCGTGTATTTTTATGAAGCTGTAATGTACAAAGCTGATGGCAACACAGAAACGTTCCATTCCCTGTAATTATCTCATCAAAAGTTGACTGACATGGAAAATGTTAAATTTTTATTGAAAAAAAAAGAGAAAAAGATGCTGCACAGTTTTAGTACATATATTGTTTATGAATGCAATCATGATAATAAAATTCTCATATCATGATCAAATGATCATTTGGTATCTTACCCATTTTGTATTTAAAAAATAGTTAAATTCAGTTTTAATATTCTTTAATATCCTTTAAAGTTCTTTAATATTGCATTGATATCATAAAATGTTCAAATGTTTTCTGTGTAAAATCAATTAGCCTACCATTTGCATTACTTTTCACAACCATTTAGTTGAATGCAGGTTACTCAAAAGGCCCAGGATGTTAAAGACATCTTCTCAGCTCCTCAAGAAGATGCACTAACTAATGCACTGCCCAACACTGACCATCGTACACAAACTGGCTCCTTTGTTATGTTCTATGTGGCGCCATACTTGAGAATGCTAATCTGCACTCTCTTGACCCCCTTGGAAATGAGATGTTCTCCTCATTAATGCATCACTGTTGAGAGACATTGACCACTGATGACACAACAGTCTCAACATTTAAATGACTGTACCTATTAACCCATTTAATTTAGTTGTATCCTGTTGACTAGATAACCAACTTTTCTTAGTTAGGGTATATTATATGACATGATTTTGTCTTGCTGAATTCCTTATCTGAATGTGACAGAATAGGGGATTTTACCTTTTTGACTCTTGAATCAGGCCAATTAAGGCTCTGTGCTTCTCTGCTTCTCAGTTTTCTCCTCCATCCTCATTACTCTCTGTATCTGGGATACAAGGATCGAGGACTGAGTTCAAAGGAAGCAACAGAACCCCCATTACATGATTCTGAAAGTGAATACTGCTTTATTGTTAAACAGCAGATAAAACTTCCTGGAATGAGATCTCGAGGCAAAATGGACTTCTGAGAGGTCATCTAGAGTAATAGTAATTTATTTAAGTTACATCAGGTGACAATGAAGTAGCTTAACATTAAGTACTGTGTCAGGTCTTAGGAAGATGATGATCATCTCAGGTCGATGTGGTCTGGCCATTATTAGTGCCAGCTTGGTACGCTAGAGCTGATTAAAGCAAATGAAGACAGTGCAAGCACAAAACAACCCAAGAACTACTATTCCACCTTATCTCGAATGACAGGAACAGGAACAAGGAACCCAAAATGACAGATGTAAGTCGGTTAGTCCTTGCTGAAACATTAAGTCATAACTTGCATCTGGCTATGAGAATAATAAGTCTCTTTTATTTTTAAGTTAATAAGACATATATTCTGATTCCAGACAGTAGCTACTCCCACAGTCAATAGTGTAGGTGTGACACTTGGTACAAAACCCAAAGGAAGTAGAGGCCCTCCTCACCAAACATTTTCAGTCAACAGCTTCAGGTTCACCAGCGGAGATATCAAAGATGGGAAATTGTTATTTCTGGACTGTACTGTCACAGAGGTCTAGGAAACCCTTCCTAGCCTTCCTTGACTCTCATCAGAAAACAACAATTGTCTAACTGAAATTGAACACCCAATGTAATGTTATAGTGTCAGTTATAAAAACTGTCGCCTAAATGTATCCTAAATAGGCTACTAACATAATAAATGATAATGTTTAAATTATAGGCTACTTGTTTTATTTTTCCACACAAAAATAAAAAGGGGTTTTAACCATCAAGTTGCTTTTAAACATGTGAAAAATGTTTAGTCTTTGATCCTGAATTGACAATTAAAAGCAAAAAACAACCAACGTTACAAAAATGGATATTTATTTGGTGAACCTGAATACACCGACAAAACCAGTCAATTCATAATAAGCTGGATAAAATGATTGTTGTTTTCCATCTAGAAATAGTTTCACCCTGGATCTCCCCTATGCAATAGAGTGGTCCGCTCCCTCTAGCGGAAGTGCGTGCTTTCAAGCGCACCCTGGATTTTCGAAGGGAGAGTGAGCGAGAGAAAGTTGATTCCACCTGGAGCAACTTGACGCGACTTGTCAGTGTTCGGAGAGAACCGAATAAGACAACAAAATGAGGCGGAAAGAGAAGAGATTGTTGCAGTTTGCTGGTTTGCTCATTGCAGCTCTTCTTTTCTTGCCAAACGTTGGATTGTGGTCATTATATCGAGACCGAATGTTTGAAAACTCGCCCGAATTAGTTGAAGGACCCGGCGGCATCTCCCAAATGCAGGTAGGCACAAACGTTAGCTACCTTCCTTGTTATTACTGTGTGTGTGTAAACAAACCTAATGCCGATGGAATACAATATAAATTTGATGAAGCCAGTGTTTGGTGTCTGCCCTCGAACCTTAGTTTGTTTAGGAAAGCTAGCTACGCTTTCAGTGATGTAAATGATGATGTGAGTTGATGTTCAGTAACTTGTCTTTTCAGTCTCCTATGGCAGTCCTCAGATAAAAGAAATTCCTTTAACGTAATGTGACATGTTTCCGTGTCTTTAGGAAAGCTGTTATTAAGTTGTGAAGTAACGTTTTGGCTAGCGAATGTGTAACTGTTAACGTTCATAACGTTAACTGCAATCAATTCAGGAAGTCATAAACCCCTGCTACACAACACGTTGAAATGGTAGGTCGACTCGATAGCGTAAAAGTGAGCTGTTTTACCTCACACGTTAACATTTTTCCCCTTGCATATTGGCCGGATTGGCAGGAAAATGGTGTCACGGAAACTCTACATATAAACGTTCAAACTGCTTTTCCGGGTAGGGAAATATCTTTCAGTTGTTACTTAGTTACTTACATGCTTTGCCACTGTGTAGTCAACTTCAATCAGAAGTGTTAGACAGTCTCATGGTGGTTTTGCATTTATCCTCTATTGTTTACACCCCGATGTAAACACTATTTCATTGTGGGCTACAGAAGATTATTTTAAGATAGGACCTAGAACATCATAGGCTACTTGTTGATAATAACACCTTTGGTGTCTGCTCTTCGTTCATTATGTTTTAGGCTCACATGCTTAGTTTTAAGAGAAGTTATCAGAGTAACTAGGACCCTTTGAACTTCTAAGTCATATCCGTGATGGTGTACAACAGCAAGATAACTCAAGCTGCATGAAAGACTATTTGTTCAAATTCACACATAGTTGCTTTTCATTGCCTGATTGCTAGACAGAGCGAGTATACAATGTGCCTTAGGCCTCAACAGTTTAGTGTGTGTGTGCGGAAGACAGGGACTTCTGTGTGTGTACAAATGTATGAGCCCCTCTGTATGCTTCTGAGCAGCCACGTTCCACACCAGAGGACCTAGCAAGGCCAAATGAGACAGGTGCAGTGCCTGTAGATCGCCATGCAAATTCTCAGTTATCATCATTTCTTTCTTTCTTTCTTTCTTTCTATCTTTCTCTCTCTCTCTCTCTCTCTCTCTCTCTCTCTCTCTCTGTCTGTCTCTCTCTCTCTCTCTCTCCCCAGCTCGCTCTCGCTCTCCTCATTCGGTCACTGTGTCCTTCCACACCATGTAATCCGGATAGACATTTTTAAAAATGTCTTGTCCTGGGGCCAGACAAACAGCATGACACAAACATGATCTGTCATGGTGAAACGGCCTGTGCATCCTCTGCACAAATGGCTCTATAACAGCACATGGCCTCCCGGAATTAATTAACAGAGACCCTGTCTGTCTGCTTTATCCAACACAGAAGTGGGAATTAGATAATGGTCTGGATTATTTAGCACAGCGGTGTACTCATATTTCATGTTCTGTCAATCAAAGTCTTCCCATAGCCTATGGGTCATTAGGCCGTTGGACCCCCCTCCATCCCGCTTAACCTACCAACCCCAACATTCACACAAACTATTTATGGTCAGTGACAAAACATCTCATTATCAAGATAATTACTAATGTTCCCCAACCATGCACTGTTGGCTTCCATGAGGATGTTGAGTAACTAAAGAATGTCGTATATTACATTGAATGCACTGAATAAAGATGTCAACAGTGAAACTTCTACTCGCCTTTATCCGAATCCTTCCTCTCCAGACAGTGTCCTGTTCGCCTAAGTATCAACAATTAGGTTATGCATTCATAACAAGTTCATACCATATAGGTCATAAATTCATACTCTGTACTTACAGTGCCCTTTGTGCCATAGATACTTTCGTACTACAGTGCAAGAGTTCATGGTTAAAAAAAATGCTGTTCAATGAACAACTTGATATGAATTGGAACATACTGCTCGAGCTAAAAACAGTGATGCAAGTTGATTATGTTTGAAGTACTCAACCATGTTTTTTGATCACACTGAATGTAGGTTGTGTTCCAAAGATGTGCAATATCTGGTAACCTAATTAAGATGTCATATTGTATTATTATAGGATGTCTGTTAAATAACTTTGAGTGGGACATGTTAAGTTATGGGCATTACATTATGGTGCATACAAATGTTTTCTTTAAAAACCTTCTTTCTCATGCTCTCAGAGGTTATAGCTTGCTGGACGTACATCATGCTGTAGAACAAGGGTTGCCAGTATATAGCACACTATGCACCACACAGCACAGTTTGAGCAATTGAGCAAATGGCGATTTTAAACAACATTAATGGATACAAGCCAGTTTCCCATCGAGAAGTTTAAATAAATGGCCATCGAAGATGGTGTAACCTACACTGTTGCATTAATGTAGAATGATTCAGATGGCCTGTAGTTTTGTAATCTAAAGCGCAGTTCCTCTTATACTTGATAAGTATTGCAAACGGGTGATCTTAATCTTGTATTGGCCCTTGGCAGATTAGACTTGTCAGTACGTGGGCCACAAACGGAACATTTTGGTCCTACTACTATAAAACCCTCAGTGCAACTGTCTGGATGACATATGCAACGCCTCTGGATGCGAGTTGATTTGTTTGTTCTCCAGAATAAATGTACATCCAAGCATGCCTACTGCTAACGAAGAGCCAAGGTGACTCAATAACCTACTCCAAGCTTTATTCAGACAGTCTAACAGCTGGGGGCTGCAGACCTCTGCAATAAGGATAAATGGAAGGCTTAGAGATTACACAGCCTCGAAAATAGATCATTTTCTAACCTCGGCCTCATCAAGCTGTCAGCCAGGCGGCCTTAATCTCACGCCGGGAGATTAATGCATAGGGCACAGTTCTTATTGATACATGATGAATAAACTCGCGCTCACATGCAAAGACCCTGTCCATCACCTTCTCCTTCAGCCTCTCCCTCGCTCTCTCTTCATTTTTTCACATAAGTATACACACACACACACACACACACACACACGTTCATCATAAATGGCCAAAGAAAAAAGTAGTCCACACATCTGTACACTGCAGCACAGACGGCATTTATTGATGTTGGACTGAAGGTAGATTTAGTAATGAGTGCCACTCTGCTTCTGCAGGTCAAGGTCACAAAGAAAGGCCACAGTGTCCCCACTTACCCATATAAAATCTGGAGGGATCGTCCGTGTTTCTACATTAACATAATACAAAGCAGCCCAGCAGCCCAGCCCTAATACAAACACTGCTCTTCAGTCTCATTTCCCAGTGCGGTGGTGGAGTGTGGATTTGCTTGCCATAGGCATCTAAACTGACCTACATCTGTGTGTGTGGCGTAATTGAGGATGGAGGACGTGTAGTCCTTTTTATGGAGCCATTCGGTCGGCCATCGGGGAGATTCACCATGTTGTCTGCCACGGCTTGCTAAGATGGCAAGCTGCCGCTTGTAGCATATTGGTTTAGATGAAACCATGTTCAGAATTAAACTTAAAATTATATGGGACACAAACAAAATCAACTCAAAAGAACTTCTGACAACTAGGGCAAACATTGAGCAGGATAAATATAATATAGACCCCTTCTTCTGTGCATGACTGATTTGACACTAATATATTTCTAGCTTCAGAAACCTCTTAGATATTACAGTTGTGACAACAACTGAGACTTTTTCTTAACACTCTACCTACTACAGTACATTGGGAGTGGACGACCTTTTCTGGTCATGGGCCATGTATTGAAGAATTTCAGCCTGCCAGGGGCCAATGCAAAATTAAGATCATAAGTTTTCAACTGGTTACAAGATGAAGAGTGACTCAATTTTTCTTCTGTCATCTTATTGTGCTGTCTAAAACATTCTACACATTGCAAAACAGTGGTATTGATCATATTGATAGATGTCACTATTAGATAGATGGGCAGGCTCGACGAAACCAATCATTTCGACAAAAAATAGGCTTGTATAATAGATTCATGGGCCACATTACAGGTTATTTTTAGACTTAAGAAACTGATTTGTTGACCCAGAGTGCTGTTTGCCCATGTTCATAGACTGGCCACTTCATGGATGTAGCTCTGGGAAGGTCTTGCGTGCGGATAAAATCAGAGTTTGATTACAGTGGGGATGATGAGCGCAGAACTATTGTCCCCTTAAAGATCTCATTCCATCGTATTTTCATTAATTTTGTTGTGGTCTCTTATCTAAAATAATGTCATGAGAGTTGGTTTCGACAAAAAATATGCTGTAGTTGTCTTATTTCAAGCTATTTTAGTTAGGTGAAAACGAGAGCAAGGATAGTTCGAGAGGATTCTTATGAATATTAATGATATGCAAATGTATTGCCTCTGATTGGCTAACAAAGCTGTGACGCTCCATCTAGTGGGTCTGTCTGCAGACAGCCTAATGTTTCTTGAGGGCGGGTTAACTGCATAGCTAATGTTCAAATTGACGTACATATGTACAGCTTTTCCGATTTGCTCGTTTTTCCCGGCAGTTTTCTATCACAGGCGAATACAGACTACAGGGGTAGGAGAGCATTTTGAAGTTGAGCATAAAAGTACAACTTGGGCTGACCTATGGTAATGTAAAAACATCAAGTCTTAAACGGTTTATTTTGGAAGGAGACCTTTAAGTGTTTATGATTGTGCACAAAGACTTCTCTAGGCTGTTTATTTATGGGACTTTTGGCTGATGTCACTGGTCAGCAACAGGGCAATTCACAGCAAGCATCTGATATGGAGGAGGTGAGCATGGAGATAGCTGAAGGACTTAGCTCTCTGGAGAAAAAAATGTGTGGCAACAATACTGTAGAGCTTTTGGGAGGATTGGGAGATTAGGAAAGCAATTTGCGTACTTATTGTCCGCTAATGTTGTTGACATAAACAAGTGGTTGCGGGGAACCTGCCCAGCTTAATGTCCAGCAGCATTAGTGTAATGTGGCTCTCCAATTAGCATCATACAACACGAGTTTTCAGACCGTTTGCACATGGAAAGTACTGGAGAAATCAGCGGTGTGTGTGCTGCTTGTCTCCTCTTCGAAGAGAAGGCCTTAGAATACTACTGTTCTGCCAGATAATTTTTCTAAGTGGTCTAAAATGTCTCAGTGATGAGACAAAATGATGCAACTGTCCAGCGTGCAGAATGAATAGATTTCAGAGAGGTTGGAGAGAGTTGGAGAGACAGTGCACTCCTGTGCTTTATGAAGAGCGCACCACAAATATTTCTGCATCCCAATCCCAAGCTGAGTAGCAACTGTATCTGACCGAATGCTTGATGTTTTTAGCCTATGCGAGACCATTGAGTTTCAGCATCCAGATAGTTTGTATGTGTGGTGATGGGTCCAGTACAACTAGCCCATAGAATCTATTATATGCTTTTGATCCTAGGGGGTCAGCCACTCTCTGGACACACTGCCTGTATAGCAAACACAAAACAGGTTGTGTGTGTGTGTGCGTGTGCATGTGCGCGCTTCTTTGTATCTGCGTGTGTGTCTAATCTGCTAACACAGGTGCGGAAAACAACAACACGCAGCGAATCCGCTCTGCCTCTGCCACTGTGTCCAGGCCGTCGGCCTATAATGAGGTTATTCTCCATTAGCTTCTAAACTGCTTTTAGCTGGAGGTTAAAAGTTTGCCTCACTTGATTTCTGTGTGAGATGAACATTAAGCTCTCCTACATGAAATGGAACGTTAAACAGGTTTCCAGTTCCCCTCTCGGTAGAGTTTCCAGTGGGAGGCCTCGGATTTGAAAGGAACAACAAATCCTGTCGTATGAATGTGTAAATGCGGAAAGAGCTGCAGAGCTGGAGCCTAGGGGACCAGCAGGGGCCATCACGGCTTTGAATCTGCAAAATGGGATCAAGCAGCGCCACTGTAGTAGGTCTGCATGATCACAGGATGGTCACTAAAATCCGTGCATTCCTGCAAACTGTCTGCCAGAAACTAATAAATAAGCTCCACATAGACTCAAAATTAGGCTACCTACTCTTCTGCCGGAATCTTTACTACTGTATTTTAAAGTTTATTGTCCTGTAACCAGAGCTTTAATATATTATTATCAATTCAGTTTGTTGAGGGTGCAATGCATCTCACGAGGAGAGAGAAATTCCTCACAGAATCTGTGGTCATATTGTGGTTTGTGGTGTTTTTGTGTGGTTTTTGCGTTAGCACAAATGAGTGTTGAAATGTATTGGTGTGCATTTTGTAAAGCACATAACTGTATGTCATCAGGTACCTTTTTATTTTTTCACCTGTTAAATTCACACTGACTTATTCTGGCATATACCTGCTTTTCAAACAGCAGTCCATCTTGATGGTTACTGTCGAACTACTGTTCTGTTTAATTGTGTAAAGAATTAAAAAGCAGTATGCTAAAGAATGGTAAATATTGGCCCAGCATTATAGCACTGAAGGAGGCTTTAAGCAAGAAGCATTGAATGAACTACTGAACAATAAAACACTTTTTGTTCATGAAACTCTATGTAGATCGACATGAAATTGTGTTTACTCTGAGATAAGAAATGGGTCCCTTAGCATCAGTGACCAGCTGTGATGGTCTGTGTGCCTGCGTGTGTGTGTGTGTGTGTGTGTTTGCTCGGAGGGTGTGTTGGCACTGCTCTGAAAGGACCTGTATTTGCTGTGTCTGGCGGCGGGTAAATATTTGTTTTTGATTGTGTGTGTGTGTATGTTTGTATCTCTGGCAGCAGCAAGCAGTGCGGAGCAATGGCCCACGGAGGAAAGACTGGCACAGCTACGAGGCCATCAGGAGAGATGCGGCACGGACAGGTGTGCAGCCCACTTCTACAACCCCCTTCATTTTAGAACCTCACTTTAGAATTATGGAATGTTTTTTGAAGCCAGGTTCTAACCCTTAAAATGCAGCAATAATAGCCGCATAAATCTAGTCTAAATGGGAAGATTTTCCCTCTAGAGTACAATCCAATGATGCCCGGTTCTCACCCATGCTGGTCTGCTATGCATATCAGTCTCACCAGAGGCCTATAACTCCACTTCTTCCCAGTTGTCCATAATAGGGACCTAATCAGAAACAGACGTTTATCCAAACATGATTGAGGTGGGCAATTGTCCAGACTGATCTGCATAGTCGATCGTGATCGTGTAAGAACCAAATGCAGTAACTTTAGCTCTAATCTTTAGGAAACAGTAGCTGTCAGAGGCTTGAAATACATGGATTCAACTCTGCTTTCTTTCTTATTTGTGATCACTCTGTGTGGTTGGCTCAGCGGTATGTTGGTTACTCTCTCTGTTGGCAGCATTTTCAGGGTGTATAAAAGGAGATTCCCGTGTTTGCTAACAGGCTAAGGATTGGCACTGTGTGCACAGCTTGCTCTCCCCCATCATGTGCTGTCACTCATTGGTGTGGTGATTCTGTTATGGTATATGCGCCCTGCTGCTTTTTCACCTTTACTACAGCAGTTTATATTGTGGAAAATGACACAATATTATTTAGTTTGCTTGCTTAAAGATGCTCTATAAGCTGCTGCAGGATTTTAGTGTGATTTCATTTATGTCTCAAGTTGTAGGCATCTTTGATCAAGGGGAGATGCCTATGATCTGAGACAAAAAGAAAATTGAGCTAAAATCCTGCAGAATCTCATAGAGTATCATTAAATATGACAAATTCCAAATCCCTTCTGTCAGATGTTGGGAATGTGCAGAAACATGCTCCCAGTAGTCACCTGATCTGTGTGCATGGGTCATTGTTGAAAGTATTGTTGAATGTGCTTAGTGAGATGGCACCAATAGCCACTATCGGGAGCTTGAATTTGGTCTGTTTGATTGGTTTGCAATGATGCTTATCGCCTCATGTAAGTGTGATTGATTCTGTTTGCTCAAGTACAACTTCTTTGTGTGTGTGTGTGTGTGTGTGTGTGTGTGCCACCTGTGTGTGTGCGTGTGTGTGTGTGTGTGTGTGTGTATCTAGGTAATGGAGAACAGGGTAAACCCTTCCCTTTGACCGACGCGGATCGTGTGGACCTGGCGTACCGGGAGAACGGCTTTAATATTTATGTCAGTGACAGAATATCACTCAACAGATCGGTGCCTGACATCAGACATCCTAAGTGAGTCTGCACTCACCCTTTTGCCAACCTATAGGTCTAATCCACTAGCTACACCTGGCAACCTGGACACAACCAATGCTGTCTAGTTGGAGTGGGGGTTTATTTTTGAAATTCCTTTCTGTGTCGCAAATCACTAGATGCCACTTGTAATCGAAAAAATCTACTACACAATCAGGTTGAACTGTGCTGTATTTCTGGATATTGGCATTTCCTCTTGTGATGACATGTGTCCATGTGTATTTATGTTCTGTGTTGCAAATCACTAGATGTCGTGTCCATGTGTGTTTCTGTTTCAGCTGTAAAACTAAACTGTACGCTGAGAAGCTCCCCAACACTAGCGTTGTGATCCCCTTCCATAATGAGGGCTGGTCGTCACTGCTTAGGACTGTCCATAGTGTTCTCAACCGCTCCCCTCCGGAACTTATTGCGGAGATCATTCTGGTGGACGACTACAGCGATAAAGGTTTGCAGCCAGGAGGAAATGGTCCAAGCATTCACATCCCACCTTATACAGACCTAGAGAAACTCAGCGTGTAACATGTATAACGGTCACCGGACAATTTCAGACATTGTTAGCCTTCATATTCATGTTCTTTTAAAAAGTTAACAATTCTCATATCCACACAGTCATCTATAAATTAAACTTGCTCTTTTTAATATGTTTACTAAAGAAATTTTAATATGGTAAGAGCTGTTATACATTTTAAGATGAAAAGTTATATCAGCCAAGTTATAAAGTGGAATGCACATTGCACATTAATACAGAATGTGTTTAGTAGTAGTTAGTAGTTGCTAGGCATATTTTAAAATGGTAATATACTGTAGGAGGGTGTCATTGAGTGGATCAAAAGGTTGGACAGGCAAGTGAAAAGCACTGGATTGGGTCTGTGTGGAGGGAATGTGTGGGAGGTGAATGATTTTCATTAATCAAATGATTCAGTCTTGCATGGAGTGGGTCATGGATTACCACTGGTGTACAAAATTGAGGGCAGTATTTGGAGCTGAGATGAGTTGCAGTATCTGATAAGGCAGATGCTCCTCATTTAAAAAAAATAAATAAACCTTACCTTTAGACAATCTTTTTTTGTTTTGTTTGTTTTAGTTTAAAGGTGCTCTATGAGATTATGCTCTCATTTGGCCCAATTTTATTTTTGTCTCAAATCGTAGGCATCTCTCCTTGATCAGCTAGCTTTCTGTCTCCTGAACACATTGCAAACCCCTGTGTTCTCTTATAAGGCCGGGTCCTTTCACAATGTATTCAGGGGGCAAAAAACAGGCCAATCAAAAAGAGATGCCTACAATTTGAGACAAAAATTAAATTGCGCTAAAACAACCCTGCATAATGTCAAAGAGCACCTTTTCAAATGTGCATCACCAGGTCATCTTACAGTTTACCTGGGTTGTTGTTACAAGCACTGTAAGCAAAAGAATGAAGCAAGCACAAGGAGTGTACTAGTAGCTGCCGGGTAGAAGGGTGTATGGACTTTTGACTTCAGACTTGCTTCTGATGACCTGGACTTGAACTCTGGACCATCTGATTATTGGGGCCTTTTGAAAACGCATGCCTCTTGGTGCTTCAGTACTATTGAAGAAGTTAAAATATTTACTACTATACTATACTACTATAGTCCAGGTCTATAAGATTCTTCTGGACATTTTTTTAATGTCCTAATACCCTCATTTGATTGAAGTGTATGTGCCATCTACTTATGATTGAAGCAAAATATGCTGTTTTGAGCAAAACAAGATGACTTTTCTGTTTATTTCTTTTTATGACTTGGACTCGAGCACTGAGGACTCGCAACTGGACTCTGACTTTGAGGTTTAGAGTAACTTGACTATAACACTGGTACAGGGAGTAGCTATTCTTACCTCTAGCTGGTAGTGCAGTGGGAGTCTCTTAGCAATCCTGACCACATGACCCAACACAGGCCCTTACAGTGAGGCAGTGTGGGCTACAACGGACTAATGGGCTTCCCCTTTGCAGAGCATCTGAAGTCCTCTCTGGAGGACTACATGGCTCGTCTGCCAAAGGTGCGGATCCTGCGGACTAGGAAGCGGGAAGGGCTGATCCGGACCCGTCTGCTAGGGGCGGCAGCGGCCAAGGGCGAAGTTATCACTTTCCTCGACTCCCACTGCGAGGCCAACGTCAACTGGCTACCTCCTCTGCTCGGTACGTGCCTTCCATCCAGACGCCTGCCGCTCCAGTGGCATATTTTGAACACGAGTGGGAGACATTTTGCTTGCTTTTGCTGTTTACAGCACTGCAGGGGAAAAGAGCAAAAAAGCAAAGTCTTGCTGGATTTGCAGAGTCTGAACAAATAACTCAGATTGGCTCTTTCAGTCCCAGATGGATCAGTGAGGTTGTTAGATAGACACAGAAGGTTAATGCTGTCTATGCTATACCCACTGTCTGATAAATCATATGCCAACAACATGGACAACTTGTGAATGAGCTTTATAGTGTAAACATAACGGGTATAAACTAATAGCCTAGTACAATACTGCTAAATGCTGTAAATAACTGAACATCATCGTAAAGTTGTATTTTATTAGGTCATTTAACCTCATTTTACTGCGTTTCCTTTTTTTAAACAGACCGTATTGCCTACAATCGCAAGACCATTGTTTGCCCGATGATCGACGTGATCGACCACGATAACTTTGGCTACGAGACGCAGGCGGGGGATGCCATGCGAGGGGCGTTTGACTGGGAGATGTACTACAAACGCATCCCCATCCCCTCAAAGCTGCAGAACACCGACCCCAGTGAGCCCTTCGAGTGAGTGCTACTGATCCCTTGTGTTAGCCTCCTTCAGGGAGAACTCGGTGGGCGAGAAATCAGTGGGAGTGGTCTACTTGCAGTGTTCAGCACCAGACAGTGAGACGTAATATACTTGCATATACAAGGAATTTGAGCCCAGTCTGTGTTTTGCTCTCCAGACAAGCAACAAGGACATCCATCAGTATACATACAGTGCAAGAAGTACCATGGACATCAAGACAAGACGATAGACACTACACAATATACATAGGCAACTTAGAATTAGAGTAGAATTATTCTATTATATATCCCCTTTAGAACATCATTCATCTTATCATACAACACAATATTTACACATGTGCTTCGTGTAAATGTTTGTAAATAGGGAAAACATGGGTGTTGGTTAAAACTCTGGCTGAAGAAAGTACTCGCTTTCTAAGTTGTGCTGCCATCACACTGATTCCATGCGTGGACAAGACAGATGAGAAAGAACATTTAAAAGTTGTTTTTTTAAGCATTTGTGATATGATGTTTGATTTGATTTCTGAACGAGAGACATCTCCGGCATTTGGCTCACCTGCAGGGTGCCCAGCATTGATTGTCATTTGCCTGGGCCACTGGAATCACACCTCTGACCGAAATAATCATTTAATCATTTGTTTGCCAGTGAGGTGGAGTTCCCTTATTATATTTGTACAGTGTCATGCCACAGCTACTTGCTTGTAACCAGTGGGGTTTCTGTGGTACTGTGTACTTCTCCTGCCCTAATCTGGTGAGCCCCAGACTTAATTTGAACTTCTCTGGGTTTGTGCTTTGACTTACTTTTCTAGGACAAATTTAAATCATGCATGTGTGTGTTAGTGTGTGCACACACACTTGAGTACATGCCTGTGTGTGTCTTGTTGGCCCTCTTCAGTCAAGCATAAATAATAATAATAATAAAAAATGCCTGCAGGTGTCGGCAATTTAGAAAAAAGATATTGAGGGCGGTACCTTGTTGTCAGTGTAGATAACGGGTTGGAACTTTTCCTGTGCTCACTTCTTATCTGTGTGTGTGTGTGTGTGTGCGTACACGCCTCAGTGGTGTTACAATTTCTGCATGCTGGCACATGATCAGATGGTGTGCACTACTAACCAGGGTCAAGTTTGTGCATATCAGAACTGACTCTTGTAATTTTGAGGCTCCAGTCTCTTCAGTCTCTTCTTGCCCATTGGTCAAGATGGATATGACATCATCTGTGAACAAGTGTTCCAACATCTTCAGATTCCGAAATCTTCTATGTGTTAGAGGATAGAGGCTTAGTTACCCACTGCCTGCTGTTGAAATGTGAAGATTACTTACTGTATATGTACAGTCAATGGTGAAAACCTGCCTATCTATCTGTGGTGTGTTTGTGTCACACAAGGGATATCGGTTCAGTTTTGTCTCAGAATATCCCTGAATGAGTATTAATTGCAGTTTCAGTTAATTTCAGTAAATTACCGTAAATACAGTTAATTTGACTCTCTGATGTTGCATCATGTCTGGACATTTATATATGTGTGTGTGTATGTGTGGTAAGAGCATCCCTGCTGCAGTAAACTACAGCAGTGCTTTAACCCTGTGTGGTTTTATCTTGTAGGTCCCCTGTAATGGCTGGTGGTCTCTTTGCCGTGGACAGGAAATGGTTCTGGGAACTAGGAGGATATGACACGGGACTAGAAATTTGGGGCGGGGAGCAATATGAAATTTCATTTAAGGTAACACACATACAGATACACTCACAAACACAGAGCATAATAAGGCACGGTGCATGATTGGTGAATTAAGAATTTATTTCTATAGGAAGTCTGATGGTGTACTTTTTTCAGACTTTTAATGTCATAATTTAACCTTGACTTATACACTGTGCAGCTAATTCCTAAAGTCTACCTTCAGAGTTTGCTTAGGACAAGTTATTGGATAGAGGCAACCAATCCTTTGGAAAAAATAAACATCTAAAAAAATCATTAACCAAAAAAAAGAAAAAATAATATCAGACACACTATGGGCTAGATGTGTAGTTGTATGGCCTAAACATCTAGCCAAAAGTGCTAGAGTCTATGGTAATATGTATTCTGCGTTCTCTGTCGCTCTCCCTCTCCTTACCTCTCTGTCCTGTCTAGGTGTGGATGTGTGGGGGCCGAATGGAGGACATTCCCTGCTCAAGAGTCGGACACATCTACAGGAAATATGTGCCTTATAAGGTGCCTGGTGGGGTCAGTCTAGCTAAGGTAAGAGTGGCCTTACTGAGAGTAGTAGTTGTGACTTGGCTATTAAATAGCAAGAGCAATGTGGGGGTGACTTTACTGTTGTGTCTACTCATGCTGTTCTCTGTTGCTATTTGAATTTAGTTTTGTTGAATTTTGAATGTTCAGATTCACTAAATGTAGCATTGAAACATACATTAAAGCAGGGCTAAGCAACATTCTGTTTTTTTTCTGCTGCTGCTGAACACTGCAAGTGCTGTATCTACCGCTGTAGGCCACGGTGGCACATTCTACACCATTCGTTCGCCATGTAATGACTCATTTTAGCATCCTAAACAGTATGAAACGGATTAATAAAAGGAAAAATGTTGCATAGTGGGCCTTTAACCTTAAAATGTTGCTTAGTGGGCCTTTAATACAGGGAAGTTTAATGGACTGCATTTATATAGCACATTTCTACTCCTACGACTGATTTGAGCACTGAAAGTGATTTACAATGTATGCCTCACTTACCTGTTCACACTCCAGTGGCAGAAGCTGCAAGGTGCAATCCTGCCATAGAGCAATTTGGGGTTCAGTATCTTGCTCAAGGACACTTCGATTGGGTCAGGGGGAGCAGGGCTCACACCTGCGCTACCTTCATCCCAAATAAGTTAGGATCCAATAAGTTGACCAAACTGTCGACCCATTTCATTCCCAAACCGTCTGGCGAGTCTATGTCTAAATATTGGTCCTCTCTAAAATTGCCCTTTAACCATTTCCCTGCCCCTTCTCTAGAACTTGAAGCGTGTGGCTGAGGTGTGGATGGATGAGTATGCAGAGTACATCTACCAGCGGCGGCCCGAGTACCGGCACCTGTCAGCAGGAGACACCAGCACCCAGAAGGAGCTGCGCTCCCGCTTGCAGTGCAAGAACTTCAAGTGGTTCATGGCGGAGGTGGCCTGGGACCTGCCCCTCCACTACCCACCAGTAGAGCCCCCTGCAGCCGCCTGGGGCCAGGTACACTCCGACGGGAACCTTTGAAAGCCTCCTGTTCTCTTTCTGTTTGTTGCACTTCTTTCCTTTCCTTTCTCCCTCTCCCTTCCTTCCTTTCTTCTTTCCTTCTCTCCCCTCCCTCCTTTCTTCCTTCTTCTCTTTTCTTCTTTCTTTTTCTCCCTCTCCCTTCCATTCATCTTTCCTTCCCTCCCTCCCCCCCCCGCTCTCCCTTCTTTCCTTTCCTCCCTCTCTCCCTTCTTTCCTTTCTTCTTTCCTTCTCTCTCTCCCTTCCCTCCCTCTCTCCCTTCTTTCCTTCTCTCCCTCCCTCCCTCCCTCTCTCCCTTCTTTCCTTTAATCTTTCCTTCTCTCTCTCCCTTCCTTCTTTCCTTCCTTTTTGCCTTCTGTGCCAGGATCACACTGGCCAGCATGGCCAAACAGCAGGTGTAGAGGATGCTCAGTGCTCAGACCAAAGCACTTGTGTTGTTGCTTAGTACGAGTGACAATTGATCTGATGAGCCAAGCGTTATGTTCTAAAAGCTGGACCAAGATCATCACTCTTGATTACTCACTAGCCTGATGCTTATGGCATCCACCTTCTAAACCACAGCAAAACTATAGAGAATCTGCTGCTTGTACTGGCCAGTGTGACCACTCTATAAGACTATATGTTACATTATATGTTGAGTCGTCCATCACTATTAATTAGAATAGCAGGCTTTACGGTGCAGCTGTTCATCTGAAATGTTTGAATGCATGCAGTAATGTACATATGATGCATGAATATTTTACATTGATGTTCTCTTAATAATGAAGTGTGTGTGTGTGTGTGTTTGTGTGTAGCTGAAGAGCATGGGCTCTGGCTTGTGTGTGCAGACAAAGCACTTTGCCTCTGGTTCTCCCGTGTACCTGGAGCTGTGTCGAAAAGGCCAAGGAGACGCTGGCTGGGCGCATGGACAGGTGAGCAGAAATAGACACTGGCTCACATTTCATTCATTTACACTTACAACTGAAAACAGAAACTAAAACAGATTACACAGCCAATATATTCACAGTGTGTAATGGCTTACAGTATAATGGTGTATAATGGCTTTCTTTTATGAATATTTTCTATATAAAAATCCTCGCCCTAGCAGTATAATCATTGATCAGTAAGAGTCATAACGAGGGCCCCATCCTTCACAAGGGAACACTCAAGTCATCTGCTACTATGGAATCACCAAATACTCACAATACTTTTTGTCTAAGATTTTGCATAGTCTTGATAGCATGTTACATAATAGCATAAGTTTCAGAGCATTTTCTTCCTCCCAAAAAATCCCATTCCTTCCTCCCATGACACAGCTCAGGTGTCCCAGATGCAGTTACCATAACTCCTTCAATAATTGCTGGGACAATAATTATAATAAGAACATGTAAACACTATACCCACCAAGGAATAGCTAGAAATAAAGGCTTGCCTATAATACAAATCCTGCCTCAAAAAAAGCCTGTGTCTGGTGCAGCTGATGTAGAGAAAGAGCCCAGACTTTATTTAAGGATTTACACCACGCGTTGTTTAAGAGGTAAAGAAAAACACCCTTTTGTGCATGTTGTGGCAGGTGTTCACCTTTGGTTGGCGGCAGGACGTCCGAGTGGGGGACCCACTGCACACCAAAAAGGTCTGCTTCGATGCCATTTCACACAACAGCCCTGTCACACTCTATGACTGCCACGGCATGAAGGGAAACCAGCTCTGGCGCTACAGGAAGGTAGCTAACATGCTAATGCTAATGAGTGTATGCTTCTAAAAACATTATACAACCAGCTCTGGTGCTACAGAAAGGTAGCTAACATGCTAATGCTAATGAGTGTATGCTTCTAAAAACATTATACAACCAGCTCTGGTGCTACAGGAAGGTAGCTAGCATGTTAATGCTAATGAGTGGTAGCTTACATGCTAATGCTAATAAGTGGTAGCTAACATGCTAATGCTAATGAGTGTATGCTTCTAAAAACATTAGACATGAAGATTATGTTCCTCTCAGGAATATATTTTGTATACATAATCTTACCTGACAAGTGTACTCAAATTTATATTTATTAATTCAGTCCACTTATATTAGTTAATGTAAGTCTTTTAGCCAGGGATAGAACCATACTGTAACATTTAATGTCCATTTTATGCACTTCTTTTTCAAGTAGCCAGAGTATGAAAATCTTAACAGAAAATTGCTTCTGGTCATTAACTTTGACCACTCAGTGTAGTGGGTAATTCGTATTCTATAATGAAGAGTAGACATAACACAGGTGTTTTAATTCCAATTCCACTGTCTCCAATGGCCCTTTTTTTCCCTCCGCAGGACAAGAGTCTGTACCACCCCATCAGTAACAGCTGTATGGACAGCAACCCAGCGGAGAAGCGGGTGTTCATGAACACGTGTGACCCCAGCTCCCTCGGCCAGCAGTGGCAGTTTGAGAAGACCAACTCCTCCGTGCTGGAGCATTTTAACCTCAACCAGCAGTGAGCTGACACTGGCCTGACTGAGCAGTACCTCGGAGCTGCCACTAGAGGGAGGACAGCAGGTTGAGCAACAGGGCAATATTGGGCAGGACGGGGGTTGAAACTACTGGAAGTGGATGGCCAGTGCTTGTGATGAAAGGGTGAATGGACTCTGCTTGGCCCATCACATCATCCTCCGAATGTCCTGAATCAAGATTGGTGCTCCTTTCCTTTCCACTCGGGGTTGTCCTGTGTGTGACTTCGCACTGATCGGTCTCTTGGCCTCCCCCCATGGATGTGTCTCTTGGAGCGTGGTCCTGTGTTTACCTTTGTGAGGGGGAATCCGCTCACACTTCTTCCTGACCCCAAAATCCTATTTTGATTTCTCTTTTGTCTGTTGGTGCTGTTTTTTTTCAAGTGCTGGACTGCCAGTATCTATTGACCATTGTGGACAGTGGACAATGTGTGTAGTGGATTTTTATTCTTCCTTTCTGTTGAAGTGTGTTTGTTTTCTAAGTGTCCCATTTGGCAGGTAACCAGAGCCAACGCTCTTACAGTGAGTGTAAGGCCAGGTTGGTGCACCATAATCACACTGAAAGGGCAGTTGGTCTCCAGGTGTTCTCTTTCCTTTTGTTGCCTTTCTGTCTCTCCTACTTTCCTTCCTTCCCTCCTTTCTTTCTTTCCCTTCTCTCCCTCTCTCTCCCTTCCTTTTTTCTTTCCTTTCTTCTTTCCTTCTGACCTGCCATTTCTGGCGCCGTATGAACGGCTGCCAAGGTGACTCCACCATCTTCTATCTATCTATCTTCTTTCTTTCCCTCCTTTTTTCTTTCCCTTCCCTTCCCTCCCTCTCCCTTCCTTTTTTCCTTCCTTTCTTTCTTCCTTTTTGCCTTCTGTGCCTCTCTGTGCTGGTCAGGGCGACAGTGGTCGGAGGTCAGAGAACTGTCCTAGAGACTATAGGAGGCATCACACTGAAAGTTCATGGGGCGATGGACCTTCTTCTCTGGTCAAGGCCCAAATCAGTGTTTGTGTGATGTAGATGACTTCAAGCTGAACAACACCCTTGCAATCCCATTACTGTAAACATAAAAGCCGATGTGTGGTAAAAACAATGCAAGATTTTTTTTTTTTTTTTAAATTTGCAAGGGAAAAATGAAGCCACAGTGCCTTACAGCTGATGGACAGCTGCAGTATGCTTGTATGCTTATTCTGGAGTGATGCACACAAGATGTTGGTGTGTGAGTGTGTTTGTGTAAAAGAGTGTGTGTGAGAGAGATAATGTGTCCTTTCTTAGTTGTAGTGGGACTACATTGGTTAAGAAGCCCTGGCTGCATCTCTTCATAGAAACCAAATTGGTTGAGGGAAGAGACTCTGAAGTGATTCTAATGGTTCTAAAAGGAAATCCGTGTCAAATTGATGCAAAAACTCCAGCCGATCATTATAAAATTGTTGTGTTATAAAGCACATTGAAAAGACCAGTCGTTATACAAGTTATATACAGATTTTATATCCCGTCTGCCACCTTGCACCTTTAAAAATGTAAAGGCGTAGTAGCCTTGAAAAGAGGATGAAAACAGTGTGTTTTTCGGTAAACATGTCTGTTATAACAGCCCCTGTAGCACACAATTCCCAGAAAAAGCTGTTCGTTGTACATGCCTCAATGAGAGAGTACATCACACATACGAAACTTACAACATGCTGTACATTACAGTGATCAAAATATGTTTTAAATCCCAGTCACTGGAAAATGTAAATAATCTATGATGCATTTTAGACTTTCCTGTGCTTGTAATATAGATTAAGTCATCTATATTTGTTCATTCTTCTCTCAAACCCACTTTACTCTGATTTATTTAAATACCGTATTTCCTGAAATAATGGCCGGGGCCTTTATTTACTTAGTTCATCCAACGCCCAGGCCTTAATTTTAGGCAGGCTTTAATTACAGACAGGCCTTTATTTCTTATTGACCTGGTAGGTAGAATAGGCCTACGCGCTCTTTAATTACGGTGAACTACATGTAGGCTATGATTTTATATTATTATTATCATTACTGATAAAGGGTTTGTTTTTCTCCTCTCGCCTTACTCAAAACATACTGTATATATGCACCTCTGCATCCACTCAAGTGGCCTGATCTGGTTACTATACATTAGAATGCTTTAGAACGACTGGATACATGTTTCGCGTTCTCCTTTTGATGGAGGAATGCATTGGAACAGAAAAACAAAACAACTGGATGCAGCAGGATAAAATATCAATATTATAAATGGTAGCCTACCATGCAGAAATATACCTGGATTACATTTTTTGCAACTAAGACATTTTAGGACTATCCTGTAAAGATCGGTAAGTTCTGCCGTTCATAAGTTATGAAGCAGCTGAAATTATGAAGTGTAATGTCGGTTAGGAAGAAATAGTCCTAATTTCCAAACATTTCTTATTCATTTATAGTACGGTTGCTTCGAACTAGTAGTAGAGTGTTTGGTACCATTTGAAAGCTCTTGCACTTTCATTTGATATGCATACCATGTCTGTGCGATTCCGGGTTCGTGAGTTATTTGACTCGGTAGTAGGCTAATGCAGTGATATCAACGTTTGCCGTTTACAAAATTTAGGTACATTCATAAATTATTTTCTCAACAACACATCGATGCACATACATGTGCCATATAGCGATGGAAATCCCCGATTCTGTTCTTTCCATTGATATGCATTTCATCTCGCTGTGACATACCGTTGCACAGTAAACGTACAGAGAAAAGGGTATGCGATTTTGCCCACACATCCATAAAGTTTCAGTAACAGTTCACTTACTTTAAATGACATCCATAATGTCCAGCCTTGAAGTTAGAAGCGACCAAACAAGTCCACGTCTTTCCTATTTAAATGCGGTCTATGATGTATGGTAACACAAACTAAAATGTAGCTACATTGAAAACTGGGTTAAGCCATTGACTAAATTGCTAAATGCTAACAACGTATCATTGCACCACTGAGACATGACAGGTAGGCTAACTCTTCTAAGTTAGGGGAGGAACATATTTCAATATTGAAGAACGGTGGTGTGTTGCTTTAAATTTAAATATTAGATGGGCTAGTTTATTTTTCCTTGAAATTTTTTCCTTGGAATATTGTGTTTTTTCTTTGCATTTGCCAAATGTTTTTTTGGCCCGGCCTGTATATCAGGCCCGGCCTTTAAATGCACTTATCGGCCACGCCCCCGCCATTAAACCAGGCCCGGCTATTAATTGATCCCGGCCATTATTTCAGGAAATACGGTAAACAGAAAACTTAAGTTGGAGAGAGAGGTTATGGCAACTTACCTTGTTTGAAAAGGACAAAATAGATGAATTGCTTGAAGATGGCATTACTTGCGTCATTTTTCCCACAAAATAACCTGATGATCAGTGAAAAGTCTAAAGCACAAGAGATTCTTCTTCAATTAATTTGTGTCATCATACATTTATAATGTCAACAACTGAAGACTTTGTGAATATATTTAAATGCTGAAAACAGAATTGGAAAATATTCTTTGATTTTCTTTTTTCCTATTCTTTTTCCAATATTATTTCTTAAGTTTTGAAAAATACTCTTTTTTTCACTGCACTGTGCGACTAGTACTATAGTTGCATCAGGTATTTGTATTGCTATCTATCTTCCCTTTGCGCATAACTAATGGTATGCACAAGTCTTCATTAATTAGGACAGATCATGTTGTTAAAAAGAACCTTGTATAATATTGGGTTGAATTAGCCAGAGCCTATTTAACCAGTTATACCCCTGAACCAACATTGAAGGAATATTACACTTCAACCTCAGTCTCAACTTCAACTCTTCTAACTTATTTTATTTTATTTGTGTGTGGGATTTACATTGTAAGTTTACATTGAGAATAGTCACTTTAATTTACCTTCAGTTTGAATTCCATGATATAATCATCAGGAGAATTTAATGATTGACTTAAGAAAACTCTCTATGGTTGTACATTTGATTAAACGTACAACCATAATTTGTAGCTTGATTTTGTCTTGGAAAAAGCTTTTTTTCCCTTTAAAATCTGTCACACATTTAGACCAGACATAAAACTTCTAGTCGATAATTTGCATGGAAACAAAGCAGAAATGATATCAATTTTTCATACCTTTTGTGCATATATTTACTTTTTTAACCTTTTATTAATCCCTGGGTTTTAATTTAGCCATCCATTAAATATGAGTAAACAAGTATTCAAACATCACAGCAGAAGACCCTTTGTGTGGAGGATGGCTTTTTTAGCTGGGTTGTGTGCTTCCTTGAAGTAGGTGCAGTGCATGTGACTGAGTGAATTCTCTAGATGAAAGAGAGAAAGGGATTTAAGGAACATGAGTTGAAACAGGGTTATATCCTAATAGTAAATACTTTGAAGAGAAATAAGTTTTTTTTTTTTTTTACATATATTTGTCTTGGTGTTCTCACTTCAGATTGAAGAAGTAGAGTATTTCCTGCTGCATTTTCATACATGTTAATTGCACATGTAAAATATTTGGTATTCTAGTATTTTCAATCATGGGTCGGAGTGATCATAACATGTATATTCAATTTCATAATGCACAAGTCATGTAGATATCTGAAAAAAAACAAACTGCTTTTTCTAATATAAAATGTGTTTATTTTCAAGGGCATTGCTGACCACTCAATTGTTGTACTGATCACTCAAATCAACTCTTGTGATCTTATTTTTCTTTGGGTGGGAGGGGAGGATAAAAAGTATTTTTGTAATGGTTGCCTTGCTTCCCTCTGAAAAAAAAATTAAAAGCTGAACTGAACTTCATTTGAAGAACTGACTCATTGTCATATGGCAGTACGATGTGTCAAGCGAAGACAAAAATCCACAAATGTTTGCCAACTGTTTTCCATTTTTTTTCACAAAAACATTTGCAAATGTTCTTATGCATTAACTGCTGACACAATCCGAGCAGATGTAGTTGAGTGCTGATGACTTCATAGTAGTTACATATGACTTCAGTAAAGGCTCTGAAACATACAGTACATGTAGAAATGTAGAAGTAAAAATTATGTCTTTTTAAAGGAGTATTTTGACACTATATTTGGTGAAGGATGCAGTCTGTATGCAGAAAACCCTCTATAACAATTCCTTAGTAACAATATCATACGACTAACAGTGTTTCAGGAGATGCTACTATTGTCCCACTCATGTTGGATTCAGCCTTGTAGCCCTAGTCAATGTAAAATGAAGACTGTAGACTTAAGTGTATCATGTGCCGATACAATGTTTAAAAGGTTAAAATCATTTTAAAAACAGTCGACTGAATTAGGAAGAATCAGTGGGGTTGTCTATAGCGTTTAAAATGAGTCCTGCACTTCTGATATTAGAGGATCTCTGTTGCAGTGTTGCCCATCAGTAGTCAATGCCTATGTATGCCTACTATGCGTGGGCCTTGACCCAGTATTTCTTTTGTATCAGTGTTTTTTTTTTTTTGTTGATGTCTGCTTGTCGCCTGCTGGTAGGCCATTAGAAAAAGCCTGTTTCTGCTGCATTTGTCCATCACACAGCCCAGACCCCTTCATCTGCTTGGGGTTGTTACAGTTTCACCAGGCATAATAAATACTAACAAAATTAAATGTCTCATAAAAAAATACATTATAGGTGCCTGAGCTGGATGAATAACACAATTTATTTATTATAACTATTATTTTTGTTGTTTTGACATCATTTTGAAAAAGAAAAAACAAAAGATGAGGATGAAATCAAAGATCAATTTTATAGCCTAGAAAGGTTGATTCCTGTAATGGCCCAAACTTGCAATACAAATCTAAAGTTAAAACATTACCCACAATGTAAACGCATGATTGTCTAAGTGTTACTGTCCAAACTGCTCGCAGCCTATGTTAAATGCTATTCTTTGCATTGCATTTTTGTTTCCTCTAAGAAGGTTGTCATACCATCTATGAAAGAGACTAATTAACCAAAGTTCGCAATGTTTTACATCTTCCATGGGATCTCAATCAGCCTCGCCTAGGCTATTCTCTGTCTGCTAAATAAATTGAGTTAATTTATTTGTGCTTAATCGTGTTGCTGACAGTTCAATACATGTGTTCAATCTCTCCAACAACAATAATGAAAAGGCTAACTAAATAGAGTACTACTAGCTAAGTGTCCAAAGACATTAGCTTACTGCCTACCGTAGTCCATCACAGAATTGCAGCTCAGCTGCTATGCAGCATGCCGCATGGCGTAAACACTCCATTCGCATTGCGCAGTTTTTGTCTTATTGAAAGTGCAAATCCCTGAAGTTAGTCTACAACGTCTGAGAGAAGAGAAATTGTGATAAGCGATCAGAGTGTTGAGCAATGTGAAAAACATTTGAATTTAAGTAATACTAACTAGAACCCGTGCCTTTTCGACTGCCGCTATGTTCGGGAGTTGGGACCGTAGACTGTATAGCTGGGACGACCATAGCGCTGCCAGAAATTTCAAGCTACAGAAACAATTGAGCACGGAAGTGAACTGTGTAAGAGTGACACGTTGAACGTCCAATCAGAGTAATAAGTAGGATGTAGAAGCCCGCCCATTAAGAATTCTAGCCAATAGAGAAGGAGTAGGGAAACTTCCGCCAGGACTTCCGAACGTGTTCTATTGTACAATCTGTTCAAGAGAGGGCTCTCGTCGAGTTTCATACGTCCATAGTGCATGCAGTTGGGAAGTCGATTTTAGGCATTTTAGCCAAGTTATTTATTGCGACTTAGGCAAGATCAGAAGTTTGCGTTTATATCAATCTATGCAACGTCTAACGGGTAGTCCAGTGAAACGACAGCTTGCCAGCTTATGTGTTTGTCTTAACACAAACGTGGATGGGGAAAAAGGTTTGCTCATTATTTGATAGTTAGCAACTACTTAGCTTACGTTTGCTACCTGTACAACTATTGACGAACGGTAGTAAAGTTTGTGTTAGTTGTCCAGAGTGGTCAGTTTGTGCATTCATCAGGGCTCACGCTGTTTATTAACTATGGCTAGTTACGACAAACTCTTAAAGTAATGCGAGGTTAAACGTTTTGAGATTCCTCCTGTAAACATTTTCCGCCATTCAAAGGATTAACCTTTGCGTTACTTGAAAGCTACCTAGCGAGCATAGTTTATTGTCTTGCCAGGCCGTATATTAGAACGAATTTAAAAAAGGACCGAAGATCCGAAGTCATTCAGTATGAATGGGTTTAGCACAGAAGAAGACAGCCACGATGGACCCCCTGCTCCGCCGTTCTACGGTCAAAGCTGTTGTTTGATTGAGGATGGTGAACGTTGCGGCCGATCAGCTGGAAACGCCTCCTTCAGCAAGAGGATCCAGAAAAGCATTTCACAGAAGAAACTTAAGCTGGACATCGACAAGAGCGTAAGTAGTCGACATTTAGAGTGTTTAATGTTTTGGATCATTTAATAATCTTGCACAATGATCATGTATGCCTTGCGCTACCTTGAACACTTAATAACGTTAGCCTGATCTAATAGCTAACGTTAAGTGCTGTGTGAAAGTGTACCGATAACCCGGTCAATAAACGAAGTTGGTTGGTGTCCATTTTTATTTGTCAGCCTCAACTTTGTTGTCTCTACAAGAAAACGGGGTTGCTAACGTTAGTTTCCATTAGGTCATTACTAACGTTAACGTTACCAACGACAAGAGTGAAGGGTGACAAACAACGACCACACCATCAATCTAGGAAGTCCTGTGTTAGCTTTAGCTAAGATAACCGGTTGCCCATAAAGAGGCGACATTGGTGCAACCAGATGAAATTAGCCAGGAATATGTTTACGTGTGAAATCAATGAACCCTTTCGACGGCGAATAACGTTAAATGTATATTGTCCCCTGAAATGTTAAGTTCACCAGAAGTCGCGGTTCGCTGGAAAAGCAGGATTAACTGCCTTGAGTGTGTGTTAATTGTATTTTAATGCAGGACGTGCAAACACGGAGAGAATACTTGCACCCTCATGATCTTTTTAATCAAGGAAGGTTGTATATCACACTTTTGTTTACCCGATGGCCAATGAGTGTGAATCTCATTGCATCATTGTGCTGATGGCAAATAGAGTTTATGCCAAACTAGAAATGTTACAAAAATACGCACGATCGGTTGTACAATTAATAATATGATAGGTCTAGGCCTACTGTATGTAAAGTTAAGTTATAGAAGCCATCCCTGTCGTTTGAGATACTTTACACACAACGCTCCCACCGACACGTGCATCACGAGCATACATTGAAAAGGACAGACGAATGGTACAGAAATATTTGACTAAATAATTTACCTTTGTGTCACAAACGTGTAATTTAATCTCATTGCAGGTCCGCCATCTGTATATTTGCGACTTCCACAAGAACTTTATTCAGAGTGTTCGCAACAAAAGGAAGAGAAAAACCAGCGATGATGGTGGAGAGTCTCCTGACCATGATGTTGAGGTGCCCGAGGTGGGTGTATACTAATGATGAATGATAACACAGAGACCTAGAACATCTTGTTTTGCCCTATTGGAGTTCTGTAACATGACTTTGCTCAGATTCTGATTAGTCCTATTAAGTGAGTCTAAAATTACTAATTTTCCACACCTTCTAGAGTATCTTCATTATAAAAATTACAAAAGAATTTATGTACGTTTTCTGTTTAGAACCTGACTCTTGACAAAACTAGAGACAACGAAACATGGTGATTTTTCTAGGTTTATAGGATGTGGAACTATCAACCATTTCATTAGACTACAATGTTTTTCAGATGTGCAGAATGTTACACCATTTATCGCTTGATTACCTATTGAAGACCTCAAAAACATGGCTGTGACTCATTGCTTATCATTGCTTTCATATTAATTTGAAGGATTCAGATGGAGAGCATCATGTGTTGATTAATGTGTTTTGTGTTGTAGGTGGACTTGTTTCAACTGCAGGTGAACACACTGAGGCGCTACAAGAGGCACTATAAACTCCAAACCCGGCCTGGGCTCAACAAAGCTCAGTTGGCAGAGGTATTTTTGCCATTTAAGCTTCTATTTGCACTAGCTGTTTGACAACTAATAGCAACAAGAGATTTTTATAGGGTATAGTGAGGTTTATTAGGACAGGCAGACTATGTGAAAGCTGTTAACCCTGTTACTTTCTGCTAATCCAAATAGCCAAACATGATTTCCAGGCAAAAGTATCCATGTTACTTCTGACCATTTTATCACCTTAGAATCTTGTTCAGTGATACTGGTACTGTCCTAAACAAAAAAGTTTTTGTGTAGACGAAGACATTCCCAAGGTGCGTTGAGGTTAGCATTCCTGTTTTGCTGATGGTTTGCATGCAGCTGGTGGTAGTCATTTTTGATTGGAAATAAATGTTTCAGTTAATATCTGCTGCAGCTGTTAAGCCAGGATAACCAAGATATCCCGTATTAATCCCTTATCCTAGTTCTGTGAAACAGGCCCTAGGTCATCGTCATCCCACTTAGTTCCTTTGTGTTGTGTTCCCCTTTTCAGACCGTGAGCCGCCATTTTCGTAATATTGCAGTAAATGAGAAGGAGACCCTCACCTACTTTATCTACATGGTCAAAAGCAGCAAGAGCCGACTGGACCAGAAGCCAGACAGCAGTAAACAGCTGGAATGAGAGTTGTCTGTGATGCAGAAAAGAAACAGCAGCACTCTACTAAGAGACGGCTGCCTTTGACTCCTTACAATTATCTACAGAGTTGGGCAACAATCCATATGTCAAGATGAAGGCCCAAATGCAACACACACAAAAAAAGAAGAAAAAAGACACAAAAGAGAATTTTCGCAGTGAAGCAGTCTAGGGTAACTGCCTCAAGAATATCAATGTAATTTTGTCTCTAGCTCTGATGCTATCAGTCCGATTTCCTGTGCCAAACCCTAAGGAAAGTAAAGAGAAATGACAATGGACATGCTAAACTTGTTCTATATACATTTACATATATACTCAAAACATGCAGAGTACTGGCGGGTGAAGGAATGCCTGCTGGTTCAGAAATAGCTATATAATCAACACTATAACAGCGGTGTGTGTGCGTACACATACCTGCACATACCTTCTGATTTGTCTTTTTTCATTTTGCATAGGAACTAGTGGCATGAAAATATAATTTGATTATGTATAATGAGCTTTGTCATGAAACGTCAGTACTTCTACATGATGGGTTTTTTTTTTGTAGGCAAATTAGATTTACTGTAGAACTGTGTTCTGGTCATTTTAAATTTATTACTTAAGTGTATCATAATTTATCTTTGTTTTTTCAGCTGTAAGATAGACCTGATAATGTTAATGTGATTAAAATCTTTACAGCTCTCCTTAAAAAGAAAGAAATAAAACCTAAAGTAAATTAAGAAAAGTACAATTCTGATGTCATGAATATGGACATGGACACTTTTGGACATTGACGCAGCTATAATAGAAACCTTGTATAAGGTATTGGGTGTGGACATCAAGTGCTAAGGAGGGCAGCAATGCAACAGTGAACAGGAAACATGTCCTTGTCCCCAGAACCACATTATGTATCTTGACTGGGTTGCGCTCAGAACCAGGTACTTTCCCTAGGTTGCAATAATCATGGAGGTGTGAATGTCAGCATAATCATGGAAAATTTCCCAGAAAGGAGTTGCGTGTCCCACCTCTTCCTTTGTTCCTGCTCACGTCAACCACGCAACACACTGGCTTAACCGTTGGTGCCCTACTACTTTTCATTTGATCCCCTTTGTTTCTCACTCCTCCACACGTGGCTGTTCTAACATCTCACAGATAGATTAGTGTCTTGGTAACATTTTTCCCCATGAACTTTTTAACTTTTTTTAACACATTGATTGTGCTGTTGACTTTCTTGTAGTAGGGCACCGTTATGTATGTATGTCTGCATTGGTTTAAATAAACTGATTGTACATAGATTTGTCGCTGTATGTTTTGAATACCCTGCAAATTTTTCATAAATTTTTCAAATACTTCTTCAATACTTAAACTTCTTATCCTTCTTAAAATATATAATGTATTTATTCATTATTTTTATTAAAGGACATTGTCATTGACATTCAATCCCATGTAGAGAAACAATGCAAAGATTTTCAGAAAATGTGTACTCTATGCTATTTAACCTGTGTGTACTCTTGGTTCATTTCATTTCCCAAATGTTAAATGAAGTCAGGAAATTTTGCAACTTACCACACGGGGGTGCCAAATAGACTCAAGGTTGATTTTTGTTTTTAATATTTAATAATCTTGATGAAATCAGATGCTCGATAAATCATTGACATTATGTTTCTGTGGCATGCCCCCGAACGGCAGAACTGAACTTGAATAACGCTTTAGAATATGCTAGGCTACTATTTAAAAAGTTTACAAGCCATGTTTGGTGGTGTTGGGTTTCTTGGTGTTTCCTTGCACAATTCATTCTATAGTTCCCCTGAGTAGTTTACTTTACTAATTTCAGTGGATATTTAGGAATATTGTGTGTGGAAATTGAAAAAAAAAAACTCTTTAGAAGAAAATAGTTCAATGACAATTTTATTAGTACACCTTGCAGTTCTCTTAATTTTCATTTGCAGATCTAAAGACATATTTCAGCCTAATAGGCTGTCAAGGTTTGGACACTTAATAGTCAAAAGTAGCATTTCCAAATTCCAAATCTGATTAAAAAGTTGACCCTCTCAACCCTAAAGTTAATTAGTGTAGCCTTGTCCATTTGGATTGTCTCGAGCACTAAGTTACACAAGTGAGAGGTAGGCTAATCCTATTGGAAACACAAGGTTTTCGATTTTGTTGAATTCATTCGTGATTCAGTTTCAAATAAACCCAAATTTATATGTAGGTTTAAGCCTATAGGTTGGCAAGGCTTCTTTGTAAAGTCGTTCCGAATTTGTAAAAACCAATTAACATTTACACATTTGTGAAAACTTCCACTTGAGCATGATAAGAAAAAAACAACTCTGTAGCAGAAATGTAATTATATAAATAATGTGATTGCACCTATAGCCTTTATAGCCTGGCAGTAGAATAGTTTATTTTCTAATATCCTAAGGATTTAGTTCAAGCGCCCAAACTTGCTGTGGCCATCCAGTTCGTCCTTTTAACTTCTTTTCACGACAGCATTCCCCTGCCTTTTCTTCACTCTGAAAAATGCACCATGTTTGTTGAAATATAAAATCATCAAAATAATCTAAGAATATTATCTTAATAATTAACCTATGTGGACTATAACATAAAGTTGTAGATAATTCAGGTTATCTGAACCAGGCGCGGGACTGCATGTTAACTAGGATTTACGCATGTTACGCACCTTTATAACTTCTTTAATGTCTCGTTTCCTCTTTGAGTCTGTGTTGCAGGGTTGCAGATCAGCCCTGAATCCTTCAGTTGCGCTTCCATTGGATAAAACATTCATGAGGTAAGCAATGTAACTTGTTGCCAGTCGTAGCGTTTTTATCTTCGAAAGTTTCGTGTCCGAGGGAACATTAGGGATGCAGTCCCTTAACTCAGCAAATGCGATGTTAATATTCTCCGTCCGACGCCGCTCCTTTTTGGGAGTACTTGTGCGCCTTTTATCCATTTGGGCTGCAAAGGACTCTTGCTGGTTTCCATGTACCGACACCTGTTCTTCTAATTCTGTCCAATTTAATGTGGGAATTTGAAGATGTGTGGGACGCTGTCCGTTGTTCAGCCAGCTTCGGAGGTAGGGATTGTCTTGATGACACCGTTGCGCCAAGGAAAATGTCTCTTGTGTCAAGTGATGGAGGTGGTAGTTATAGCCCTCGATGAGGTTCATTTTAAAGTCTTTGTAATCCTATAGCAGAAAAACTTTTAAAGCCTGAATGAATCTTCTGTGAAATGCACAGTCCTAATTCCTGAGTTAGATTTTCCAGCAGGCAGGAATCATACCTTAGACGTAGGTCTATGCAATTTAATATCACAAACTAAATTTAGACAGTTTGATAGACCTGTCAAGCAATTGTTATTTGAGGTAGTCGATGTTGAGAGACTAACCAGAATCCATCTCTGGAGAGATACATCGTCACTTGGCTTTGGTAGAGCGATACGAACTGTACGCCAATAGGTCAGGCGAATGAAAGCTGGGTGGAGATAAGTTCATAAGTTTCGCCTCCATGCCAAGTGAGCAGTACGTGTTGGCCGGTCTTTAACAGTACAGGACCTGAAGTAATTAACTGATTTGTATTGATGATTCCTGGCAGGTTTCTGCGTCAGGAACTATTGGCTTGATTGAATTATTTGTGCACTTATTTCTTCTCAGAACTAAAACATAAGAATGCTAATGCATAATTTAATGTTTGACTTTAAACTACATTTTATGTTAAGTGCGTGACCAAATAAACAACTTTTTATTGAATATTTGTGGTGAGACCATGTTAGGAATTTTACTTTTAGTGCCCAAGCATATATAAGGGAAGTCCAATTGTCCCAAGAAGTTTCGGTAGTGAAATGGGTCAATTGTTTTCTGTCATTCTTGCTTCCAGAACACACCAGCGATGTATGACTGTCTTCTTTTTTTGCTATAGCATTCATCACATTTGTAAGGTTTCCGTTAGACAAGTAAAGAACAAGATTGAGGAATATTGATCAGTAACTACTGCCATATTATTTGAAATGACCACAAGGAAAAAAATGGGTGTGTATTTAGATAGGTGGTGTGTGTGTGTGTGTGTGTGGTAATTCATTGATGATTCTTCAGCTAAGACACTTTATCTCTCCAACCAAAACATGTAAAATCACTGTCACTCATTTCTTCATCCACCTTATACCTATACTGTAGGTATTTTCCTGTTTTTACAGCTCAGTTGCTATTGATTATGCTATATCTGTAAAGTACATATGTCCAGAAGGCTGTATTATCTGAATGAAGTGCCTCAATGAAAAAAAAACAGACAAACAAACTCAATGCACAAAAGCGAAGTTGCCTTTTTTTCTACCTCTCATTAGTAAATGTATCTGAGATGATCTTTTGACCTCTGGAATGTAGTTAGGCTCCAGTGAATGTTGTTAGGCACCAGTTGTGTTCTTATCTGCACATAGCTGTCTGAGAAGGCTAACCTAAAATAACCACCGATCACATTGAATCCCCTTAACAAGGGCCTCTTATTAATCTGTTGTTGTGTTGCTTTGATTATGTGTCAGCAAATATTTCGTATTCATTTAGCATATATTCTGTACGTAAAGTTAGTGTTGCGAGATAGTATGACACATTGTAGGTGCTTTTTATTTAACCAGCATGTTGTACATTTGGTTTTTAATGCAATCACTTGCCACAGAAGACATACAGACATATATGCTGTCTATCCCATAGATAGGTGAAAGGATGCCTGTGCAATATCTCTTTTCTGTCTGTGCAATATCTCATATAGCTCAGAGCATTCTGCTTGGTGGAACTCCACTCTACATTGAATTTGAGAGGTGAATTATTGGATGGATTGTTCCCGTAAAAAAATTATTATTTTCTGTGCAGATAAGGAAAGGGTATGTTAGGGTTAGACAGCAGACATCTTTTTAGCATCAACACCAAATATGTAATATAATTTAATTTAAAAAAAAAGGAAAATATCAGTGCACCACTGCACCATACTAAAAATAATACTACAAATACTAAATACTTAAAATAAACAAACCTTGTCAGACCATCTATCTTTTCAACTTTTTATTTTTATTTTCTTTTTCAGTCTGGCTAGGACTACTTAAATTCTGTGTCTTTTTGATGTCTGACCTGCCCGTTATGAGCAATGTTTACATGTTCAAATTAAAAATAGAAAAGTGTGTTTGATTCAACCTCAACCAGATTGAGATGTGTGAATGACAATCAAAAAAAAAAAAAAACTTGATTGTAAAGCCAACGCCATTCCAATTATTAGTTGTAAATCATTACTTTAGTATAACTTAATGATTATAAAGAATTTATGTAAATATTTATGAATATATACATATTTAGCCTATATATTTTAATTGTAATCCACACATACAAGCATATAGCAGAATGATCTAACACAAATAATAGACTTAATTTAACTTTATTTAACTTTCTTCTATGCAATGAACCAACCTCTGAGCTATAAAGTATTCTTATCAATAAGCAAATGATCGGGCAATGTATTTGAGCTATTGTAGCACCTTATCTTACCCATAGTACTTCACTGCATCACTGTCTTGTACAGCACTGCCTTGCCTTGCTTTGCTTGGCTTGGCATTAGGTTGTGTATGCATTCCTGTGTCAGCTGGTTTACATACTTCCAGTAGAGATCCTAAATCAGCAGCCAGGTTTGGGCATCTGGTCCTAAGGAGGAGGAGGAGGAGAAGGAGGGGGGAGGATGCCTTTCAGCACTCAGTCTCTGAATCAGCACACTTACGCTACATGGCATCCTGACTCCAGGGCATCACATCACAGCACAACACAACGCTGGACCGCTTACTCTACCTACTGATGTCACTGAAGATGCTCACACACGGCCCCAACTGACGCCAACAAACTCCAATTGTTCAGCGTGGCTAGTGATTGTTCAAGGGAAAGGTGTCCTAGCTGTGGTTTGACGTTTTGAAAGGCTAGCCATCTGAATTGAGCTGAGATCTGTGTAATAACGTCTACAGTTCTACAGTTCACACACACAAGCCAGGAGATATAACTCCTGACATTCCCATCTCCTGTCAGAAATTATAAAGCTTCCTGGATTGAAAGTGAAACATCTTCAAGCTCAAAAAAAGGTACAGTTGCCTTAACTGAACACAACGACTCTTTTTAATAACATTACATTACATTTACATTTATGCATTTAGCAGACGCTTTTATCCAAAGCGACTTACAAAACGAGGATAACAATCAAGCTACATAGCAGAAACCATATATATAACCAAATAACATAACCAGACTACTATTGCCTGTGCTCAAACTATTTATGAAGACTTGCTGCTGTTTGTAACGACATCTGACACCTTGGACAAAAGAGATAGTGAGAAAGGGGGCTTTCTCATTAGAGACACACCTATCAAACTGGCTCCCACGTTTTCCCCTACACCTCTGCACATCTGGAACCTGTCAGCATTGCCTGCTTACACGTCCCTGGGCCCCCTTCAGAGCCATTAAACCTTTTAGTGACACATTTCTGGTGAGCCAGCAATCATACGCAGAGGAAGTATATGGAGGCCATTCTTTCCATCTTGACGCACACTCTCCATAATGACTGCAACATTCATTATGGCGGATAAGTAGAATAGTAGTTGGCACATAGAATTGATCTTAATATATCAGCTTGATGTACATATTTGAGTATAAGTAGTTACTTTATCAGTCATTGTGATGGTTAACTAACTTGTTATCAGTTTGGTCATACTCAGACTTGTAGTAGTTTGTCCTTCCTGAATACCAGCCTGGCAATTATGATGTTACAGGTCCAACACACCAACTCTCCTTGACAATTATGTGAAATTGTTTACTTTGTCAGGTTCCTCAGAAACTATCATAGCCGATTCCATCCTTTAGCTTGTAAACAAATTCAGACCTGAATTGTAACACTGGGGGTAAGTGAAAGGCGCTTGAAATAAAATGTATTGTTATTATTATAAAAAAAAGTATCATAAATAAATAACTTGATTAAATTGAAATTCTAAAACTGCAGTTCATGATTGCAAAATTGACATATTGTTACATAGACACAAAACCACTTGTGTGTGTATTTTGCTAGGTCAGAAATGAATGAAGTGATAGTTCATGTCCACTCTAAACCAAACAACTACCAATACACCTCTGTCTATTAGGAAACAGAAATCCAGACGTTTCCTGCTTTTTAAAACTTAGATTCTGCTTGCGTATCTATGAGTGTGTGTATGCGTATGGACATATATGTCAGCATACCTGAGTGTGTGTGTGTCTGTGTGTGTGTTGACAGGCCAACGTGCTCTTATCGTTAATGTGAGTGAGTGTAAAGACCCTGCATATCCATAGCCACACCTCAGACACGACACACTCTCTCGCCATATACAGTGACCAGATACCGCAGCAAGGTGTTACATAGGCCACCCTGCAGTATGCATTATAACCCATTCCCAGAAGTAAAAATAAAATAGGCCTACATACAAAATAAATACATACAAACAACACATTGGTTAAAGAAATAATCCATCTGTTAAACTGGAATTGTTTGTCTGTTATTATTTGGGATATTTACAGTTGTTTCAATCCTACAGACTAAAGACTAATAACAAAACAAAGGACAAAACTTTTCGGTTAATTAAGTCAACTGCTAAGGTGATTTTGAAGTGTTCTTTCTTGCCCTAAAGTCATCAGTAGTAACTTTTTTGGTTAAGCATAAAGGGTGACGGCTGGACCAAACCGAAATGAGGAATCTCCATATCTAGGAATTGATTAAAGGGCTACCAAGCCACTAATTAGACGAATTCTACACAATGTTAATGTCTGTCTGATTAGCTTTAGCTAATTAATTTTTTTAAAATACAAAAAGTGTAAATCAGAAGTACAAATCAAAACTCTGTTGTAACCTCATATCTGTTTGGTCTGTACAGTATTTCCAGTTGACTTATGATTCACTTTTCAGATCTCTTCACCTAAAGCCTCAACTTGTTTATTGGATCCAATCTCTACACATCTTCCTAAGACAGCAGCCAGCTCTCCCTCTGCCGGCAGACCAATTATAAATGACTCATGGCAGGGTATGTCCCAAATCATTTAGACATCTGTCATTAAACCTTCTAGAAAACATTTAACCTTGTTCCTGATGGTCTGACTATTTACCAGCACATATCTATCATCCCAGTTATATCAAACTTAAAATATAGTGTTTAGTCTGAAGCTTCTTAAATGATAATAATATCTAAACTTCCAGTCAGGCTTCAGAACAAACTATACAACAGATTTGGTAGGGCTTCTTTAATGACCTCTGTACCTCATGTGGAAATGGATATATTAATAATAATCCTTCAGATCTTATTGCTGCCTTTGACACTATTGACCATGTCATTTACATATCAGATTCAACATTAGCCTGGTTAGTGTCTCGCTGGTCGACTTTGTACATGTTCATAATGAATCATCATCCCACACCACAGTGAAGTTTGGTGTACTCCACGGTTCAATGCTACCTAAACTTGTTGCCTGCTTCTGAGACATTAAAGTCTGATTATTTTTTTATGTTGAAACTCTACGTCTAATCTACAGCTATGATGATGAGTACTAAACAGCTTAATAGAATTTCACTTCAAAACTTTCCCTCCTTCACTCCTTTCACACCTTTCACTCATTTAAAACATGACTTAAAGACCTTTGGGTGTCACTGACTAGGACCTCTCTCTAAAGAGACTCTCTAAAAAAAACCTACACCTAATACAGAATGTGCTATTCTTTACACTGGCTCACTATTGAAAGTTACATTGGTTTTCAAACACTCCTCCTGACCTAAAAAATAAACCTTCAATGGCTTTGCTCCAAACATAAAAAATCTTGTCTGTTATTACAACCCTACTAGATGGCTAAGACCCCAAAAACACTGATCTCCTTGTTGCTCAGAGAATATTGAAATCTAAAAAGAAGATCTTTTTGCTATTCTGCACCTCTGTTGTAAAAGTATCTCACCCTCCACACATAGACACATTTGACAAGCTGACACTCTCAATACCTTTAGGTCTGAATATAAAACCTCTTTAAATGCATGGTAAGTCATCAGTGGAAAGGACTTTTATTGGTAAAGACTGAGTGTACTGTCGCTTCCTGATGTGGGGTATGGCAGCCACTGACCATCCCTGCAGCGGTGCGGAGTTGCCCTTTCACCACATCTTAGCTATGCTATTGTAGCCTAGTGTCACCACATACTTCAATTGGTAACACTTCCATGCATGCATTTTCACATTTCTTGCTTATGTTTAAGCTCATGTTTATTCTTGATATTATCTTAATAAGGACTTAGCAGGTCCATACAGACATTAATTAGGTATGTCTAACATGTGAACTTTAAAATAAAGTGTTCTTTAACTATTTCTCTTTGTATATTTGCATATACAACACATATGTTGTCTTGGCACTTTTACTTAGATAATAAACATTGTTTGTATATTGTCTGTAACACTCACCAGTGGATGCCACTAAAATTAAACAAATTATCATTGTAAATGAAGGAATCCATAAATTCACAACTATAAATGCATCCGCCTATTAATTTAAGTGTTTTTACATCATCTGACTTAACCTTAAATTGGCAAAACCTGGTGGCATTTCAATTGTGTGTAGTCATAATGGCAAAATTGGTCTTAGTATGTGAAAGCATTGCTTAGGTATGAGCTTGTGTGTGTGTAGTTCTGCTGTGTGTCTGTCTTTTTGTGTGTGTTTGGGTATGTGTGTGTTTGAACATGCCTTTACTACTACTACTTTTACCTCTGCTATTCTTTTCACAATCCAAAAGAACAATCTTTAGAGGAGGGCCATGGTGGTCACAAAAATGATTTACAACTTCGCCATAGCCAGTGGTGGTCATGTTATGTTGTGTTTTGTTGAGGTGTTTGAATGTGTGTGTGCATTCATGTGTGTGTGTGTGTGTGTGTGTCCATGTCCATGCATGGGTGTGTGTGTGTGTTTGACCCATTTGTCTGAGTCTGTGCCCTGAGGTTGTTTGTAAGTGGCGTGTGTTTAGTGTCAAGGACTCTGCTGACAGTGTGGTGTTTAGTCTGCTAGTCACTGTGAATCTGCTTCTGTTCCTGCTAGTTTATCGGCTTCTCTCTGTTAAAATACAAAAAGAGCATTTTTTTCTTTTGATTATCGTGATTTCCTAAATCTAAAACAAATGTTTAATAGGAATTTTAAGAACTATGGAACTATTTAAACATTCTCCACATTTTATTTGCGATGGATATATTTTCTTCAGTTGATTAAATCCACCATCACTAAATAGAGTCAGAGGTAGAACCAAGTGGCCACACAATTAACAGGCCATACATACATACTCTCATGTTTGTTATA
>JAGFZM010001328.1:420894-436013 GCA_017657215.1 Limnothrissa miodon
CCTCCCTCTCTAAAAACACACACATTCCCTCACACACACACCAACACCTAATAAAAGTCATACACATCAATCCTTGTACACCATAACTGTCGGCCTAATCCCACTTCAGACCTACCTCCTCACTCTGCCTGGGTTGCACAAAAGTGAATTCATCCTCCCATTCGTCCAGCTGTGTAACCTTATTATGTTTCATTTGCTAAGAATCACTCAAATGAGTTTCACACAAATGGGTAGTCAGTGGGAAAGCTCTTTAGAATGGAACCTGTGGCACTCACAGTACTCATCACTGGTGATCTAATATTTTAATTTGGCAATGTAAATGCTATTCAATCATACTAGATCAGGGTTACACGGATAAATAGACGCTCATTTTTTTACACTCATACACACACACACTCACACACACACACACACTCACACACGCACACACACACACACACACACACACACACACACACCCAAAACACATTCTCTCTCTCTCTTATGCACACACACACACACTTGCAGTCATACTTACTTTATAGGTTGTTCAATCCCATATGAGTCTACTCCCTTAGTTTTGGGGGGATGACGAGGCCAATTAGAGGCTGCCTCTAGTCCTGCTGCAGGGACGCTGGCTGAATTAGGGGCACCGTATGGAAATGGTGAGAGCTGAATCAAAAATGCCCGAAGGAGGTCAGCAGAAGAAAAGAGAAAAGTCTGCTGGTGACTGGATTTGTGAGTCTCATGGTACAGATCTAGATACAAAAATAAATGGTTAGGTGATAATTTCTAAAAACCTTTTAATAAACACCAAGTCATTTTAGGATTTTCTTTACTTGTATTGTAGGATTGTGTTTACTTGTGTGTTCTAGGCTATTATATATTTATTTAAACTGTGTGTGCAAAAATACAGAAACGTGTGCAATTTACTCATCGGCCAGTAGAGGGCCCTCTCTGACCATGAAGGCCTTATCAGATCTCAGACCACTCCCTGTCACAAAGGATCATGATTATATCACTCTCACTCTCACCCTGTTAAGATAAGAAAAGAAAGAAAAAAAAGATTTAAAATAAAAACATAAATTAAGAATGATCCAAATTGTCTTACCTAAATTCTAGAGTCATAATCATCTTACAATTTTTCTAGGCTCTTGTTTCCTTAAATTCTCTGTCAGGGGGATAATTTATCAGACCCAGAAATCTGGGACAAAAGCAAACAATAGACACCATAAAGGCCTAATACATGCATGTCTCTCAATGTCTGTTAACCAAATTATTAGCAAGGGGTTTTGAAGCCACCTGAGCCCCACTGGTGAACTCACTGGTTCCACCTACTGTCTGTTCGTAGTACTGCAGAGCAACAACGGAAATAACAGTAACTCAAGTAAATGTTTGGAGGATGACAATAATTTAATTGCCGTGTCTTCGGTGTTTGTTTAATTGTATTATTGGATTGCAAATACTTTGTTTCTGGCCATTTGACAAAGCTTCTTTGTACCAAACTGGTGAACCAGTTTTATATAGATTAGTCTGTTTTCGACTCATTGGGACTTCTGCATTTCACATTAATAGCAACTTCGAGCAAAACAAATTAGAAAATACTTAACTGAAACACTATCTTTAAACAAATCAAATACAGCAGTACAACATGTATCTAATTTGCCCAAATGATTTCCTATGGTGCAGCTCAGATAATTCTATGTTAGAGGGCCCCCTGGTGGTTGATGAATGAAAGCCTATAAATGCTTCCTTTGCAGTAGAACCTTCAGATTAAGGGACACAATGTATTTAGATAACATTTTAGATGATATTTTAAGAATTGTGTAAATGTTCCTGGCATTTAAAAAGGTTGTAAGAAGGGAAGTGTACTTAGCAGTGTACTTACCCTATTATCACAATGGCTTTTCAAGACTGCAGTTGACAGAGATGTAGTGGAGATATTTTAGTTGGGGTAATGTTATAAATAAATGCCTAATATTGCCTAACATAAGTGACATACATATATAATACATAGATACATAATCTTTTCTGAGATGTGGAATATCTCTGTGCCCACACTACATCTCTGGCAGCTGACAAACAGCACAGTGACATGTACTGCAGTGCTACAATGTAAGCGTGGACCACTCTTCCGTTATACAAATGCTTAACATTGAAGTTTTCTTACAGATCTATCTATGGAAACTGAATGAAGATCCTGACCAAACCCTTCCACTTTTTGAGCTAAGGCTTCTAAATGAAGGCTTGGTAACAGCTGCAGCTGCACTCTGCCTTTGTCTGCTGCCTGCTGTTGGCAAGTCCACGACTCTTTGTACGAGCCCCCTAATTTGACTAATGGAAGCAAGTAAATCTCACCTCAGCTGATGGGACAGATGCTAGTTTGCTGGCGTTTGGCTTAAAAATTCTCCTGAGCATGCTTTTGTTTGAAGTCTGATTTTGCTCTTCACCGTACAGGTTTCCTTTTTATGACCTGGAGTAATAGTTATGGGGTAACCACACTACAAGTGCACAAAGAACAAATGTACTGTCTAAAAGGCCAGTGTTGGATACTCAGTTGTGATTCCTGCAGTCATAAATGCTGTGTTTATGTTTATATCTCAAAGCACACCCTTTGAACAACATACAACACGTATATTGTAACGAACAACGTGCAACATGTATATTGTAAAGTTCTGTGTCAATGATGAGACAGTTTACCATAAACCAGTACTTTTAATAATGACTGTTGTTGGCCTCTGCCAGGCCGCAAGAACTCTTACATGCACAGGAAGTAGGAGCCCAACTCACACACGTCTCCTCGTAATCTCTCACTCGTTTTTCCCCCCAAAACACACACATCACTTCCCCGGAAGGGGGTTGTACCCCAACCATTGGCCCAGGTAACAGAGCCTATCAGAACATCTAATACATTAACTGTGCCCAAGAACTTAGATACGCTACAATATTATATTAACCAAACAGAGGTAATTTGCCCCATGCCTTCAGTTTGTCATGTTTCTCAGCTCAGGCTGCTACTGTTAGTTTGTTTGCTATTTTTAGTGGTTGGGTATTGTATAAATACTTTTATGGTCACCTGGGAAAATGAGCAGCTAGGGTTAATAAGAACAATGCTTTTTGATATGTTTACAAACAATAACATGGGTTTACAAACTGCATAATATCACTGACTGTATGGCTTTAACTTGTGATTACTATTCACAAGCCTTAATGTTTGGTGTATATCCATTATATGAAATCACTTATCATCTTTAAACTGATGATGAGAGTTGAGATGGAAAGATTTAATAATCCAGTTTATACACTGTACTATTAACCCAAAAATTGGACACCCTGACACAGTTCAGGGCGAGTTAAAAGTCTGGTTATTGCATCTAAGAAAACAACTTTTATGTCTTTACATCTGTATTTTTGTTTTATCTGCATTATATGCCATTGGTGGTTTGCTTGACACTAAAAGGGTCACGGGCTATTACCGAGTACCGTGGTTTTGAGAGGGTGATGTCTAGACCCATGATAAACCTGCATCTGTGTGCATGCACTGGCTTTGCACCTGTCCTGTTCAAAAAGAGTGAAATAATTTGTGCCTGCTGGAGGGCTCAAATGTATCTGTGTGATTCACTTCAGAAACAGATGGCTTTAACCTGTCTGATATCTGAAATCCCTGTCAAGAGGATGATTTGTAAACAAAAAAATAACAGATACCCCCCACAATTAGGCTACAGATCATTTAAGCTTCCATTGCTCCTCAATGTATAATGTATAGAGGTGTATAAATGTAGCCTTCAAACAGTATTTGCATTACATTTATAAAGCAGTCTATTAACATTAATAAATGAAAATTTCTTATTCTAAGTATATGAAAATCTAAGGCCACAATAAATCCTATACAGTCGACATTTTGCAATGTCACAATTTACTTTGCATGAAGCTGTCTAGATAAAAAAAACGTTCTATTTAGTCCAAATAATGATTTAGTTATTTGTTATCATGTTTAGTTATCATGTTATCAGAGTATTGCAGCGCCTCTCCCCCTACATTTTATTGCTAGTTAAAGGAGACCTTTAATTTCTCTATCGACTCCGGACGAGCGCTCTGGTTGGCTTTCCGTTTGTGGTGGGGTTGATGTGTCAGTCAGTGTTTCCGAGAGGAGCAGTGGCGCATCTCACGGACCGCTGCTGGGATAAGAGGCTTCTCTATCATGTGAGGCGTCCGGCCTTTTCTTTTGCCAGCCACGGCAGTCGCATCCGACATAAAAAGTGAGCGGATAAGACAGAAGAGAGAAGAGACAGACTAGTGTGATGAATATTAGGCTGTAGCCTAATGTGAAAGAGAGTCGAGGCTTTTGGATGCGTATTTGTTTTGCTAGGCGACATGAAGCAGGGGGTGGTCAATCGCCACCGAAACACTGGTTTCTGGCTAACAAACATCCTGTTCTAGCTCGTCCTCAGCCTCTTTCGGTCGTATTTTATTTCCTCGGTAAAATTTGATTTTGTGCACCTAAGCTTTTTTTCGGTCAGAGAAGATGCAGCAAGCTTGAGGACATCCTTGATATTCGCTGACTGCCTTCGCCGCTGCCATGACGAACGCAGGCTTTCTCTCGGGCATGGCTCAACCGGCAGCCTCGCAGGCAGATTGACTGGGTCGTGGTTGCAGCCGCGGAGAGGCCGATGTCGACAGCTCATCGTAGCTCGATTCTGTAAATATCATTCACAATAATCACCAATAATAGTCTAGAATCTCAGGGAAAATGTCCTCGCGGTCTGCATTACCACCTGGGAACGAGAGGAGCTCAGACCATGTAAGTGCAATCATTTTATGAAAATTCAAAGGATGCTTTTATTGCACACATACAAATAGCACGGTTATTGTTTTGAAGACGGTTATAATGATCTTTGTGTGCATTGTGCATACAGACCTATGATTGTTCTGCAGCGTTTGTTCCAAGAATTTAGGGGAATTGAATGGATGCCGAGACAAAACATGCGCTATGCTACAGCAGGTTCTTTTGCAAAAAAGGCCATATTCTTGATTGTGTATGTGCGTGTGTGTGTGTGTGTGTGTGTGTGTGCGCGCGGAGCTGACGGTGGTAACGTTAGGCAAACAGCCGTGGTTAAACCCATCCGCATTTGATGGCTCTCGGCGGATGTGCGCAGAAACGCCATCCTCACGGCCGTCACTTCTCATTATAACACCAAGCAGATAATGATGTCACATTCTGATTGTGTGTTCTTCTTTTGAGGCCGTTTTGCTTTCGCTCGACTGGCATGCTGCATCCGTTTTCTCTCATGCTTCGAGACAGCGAGACGAACAGCAGCCTGGCCCAGGCCTCTCCCTAACGCTTTCATGGCGAAAATCTCAGCCGTCAAATGATTGACAAAAGGGAGCCGAATTTTCTCACTGTGTGTCGTGTTGTTCTAAACGCTGGCAAGGCCGAACAGCGCCATTCGCTAGTGAGCGGCATAGCCTAATTTAAGGATGCTACCACTAACATTCGCTACATTCGTTTATGCAATGTAAAAAGATACTGGTGAAATAATGAATCAGGTATTTCTCAGTCGGTAACAGCGTAGCCTACAAATGTAAAATTGCGTTCAGCAACAGCAGCCATAAAGAATACCTCTGCTATCAGAGATTGAGGGTGCAACTCCCATCACCGGCCTGCAACATTACACTGCTGCAGGCTCAAGTGATCACAATATAAGGTGCATGAAGGCTGTTCTCCTGGTTAAGAGGCTAACTAATTGATTCTGCACTTGATGGGGCTATTGGCGTTTAAATATATATGTGCCTCACATTTACAGACAGGCTACCTTAATGAAAAAAAACGGGGTGACTACATCTCCAGGCTATTATGATATTGACACTCATTTGGGGAGAATTCCCTTTGCTAAGTGCACTGTTGTAGAAGAGTGTGTAATAAATTCATCATTATCAAAAATGGCATTATCATAAGGTAGCCTTGAACTGATCACAGAATGAACATAAGGCAAGAAAAGGCAGAGGGCTGAATACTGCTTTGAAGAAAGCTGTTAGGGGTTAATTTAACTGACAAGTCAAATGTTTTCTGAAGACCATAATGCAATTATCAGCTGTGGTTGCTGCAAGTTTCAAACATTAAATGTAGTGGTGTTTAATATAGCCCTGGTAATAAATGAATATCCAAAGAACTAGATGACTATGAGTAATAAAGATGAGAAGTCACTCAAATCAAACGAAGCTGGTCTCATTGAATCCCTGGCCCAACCAACCCACATTGGTTGCCTTTGTGGTCTGGAAACAGAGCCTGCTGGAGCACTGTTGGTGAACATCAATACAAACCAAAGATTCTAGAGCGGAACGTAGCGCTTTAGAATCTTTGGAACAAACTGTCTCAAGGGGATCTGGGCCTGGCAGAAGCTCATTTAAAAAAACTCAGGTGCTTACTGGAAACATACAGCTAATAAAGCTAAAAGATATTCAGAATAACTTGTGTCTTGTTCTCTTCCTTTCTAAATGGGAAAGGAGTCATAGATTGATGAAAAATCTTGAAAGACCCACAATGGGAATCCAGTGTGACAGACAGATAAAAGAAGCAAAACTCTTCAGCATGATGATAAATACAGCTACATCTAACCAATTTTGGGCAGCCTTGTCATAGTTGCAGAGCTCTGTAGCAATAAAAACTTGATTTCATACAAAGATGCATGCATAAATTACCATTTGTGAACTTGAAACAAAACTTCAAGACTGATCTTCTTGTATCAACATATGATATTGATGTGAGAAGTGGATTATTCTCCTGTTACTTTGCCATTAAATGCATATGATAGCTTTAATGGAAATGAACTAGATTACATTGTGCTTATTTATTTCTCCTTTGCTGCTTTGTTTATCTCTCCCTTGCAGGTTTTCGTTGCTGATTTTTAAGTTTGTGTCCAGTTACAGCTCTATCATGTAAAAGTCTTGTTGCAAGACTAAATCATTGCCACTAATGTCAAAAGGCAGAGAAAATATCAAAATCAAAAACATTTTGATTTTATAGCAAATTCAAATTCGGTCTGAAATTTACCAAAGCATTATTTGGGTAAAAAAAAATCAAACACTGAGGTTTAACACTAAAGAGTTGTGGTTCTCTAATGCAGATAACCTTAACGGTGGGGAAATTAAACTACCACAGAAACAATATGGCTACCAGATTTTGAGTAAAAAATTGCAAATAACAACTTCATACGTTACAGAATGAAGTCTTTCAGGGGACCAACACTTAAGTTCACCTTTGATGTTTCATTGACAGAGACTAATCTACAAAATGATTATTTATGAAAAACACTGTGTTCCTGTCAGGCATGTAGTAGGCTAGTCCAGTAGAACTGCACAGTTAGAAGTATACCAGCAAGTAAGTAAGTATATCCGTGTGGTGGCGAATGTAGTGTAACCACTACAGTAATTAGTTTAGTTGTCAGTGGTCATTATGGAGGCAAACAGAAGCCAGTGGTACATTTGCCATTGTGATGAGATCGAAGACTTGTTGGAGGTTGCAATAGCGAGATTCCAGTCAAACATACTATTTCCACACAGCCTTCAAATACACAAGCTCTAGAAGTTGTGACTTGAGATTCTAGGTTATAGAATTTTATATCGGTTACTGCAAGAAAATATAATAACTATTCAGGCCTTTGCGTGTGCTAATGTAGCTCCTATAAAAGCTACCTGAAGTAGGCCTATTTATCAGAATAGGGCCCACTGTGGCTCAGGATATACATCATGACCATATCAGAGAGAGAGTCACATATAGTAGATAGTACAGTATAGTACTTTAGCTGTAGTTTATCAGACTACTATTGTTTACAGAGACTGTTGGAAAGACCACCGTTAAAACCGCCCCTGGACTAAGCCTTGACTAATGGTCATATATAGTCTGCCTTCTCTGGCTATTTAACAAGGAAAGCTCAGAAGTTTAAATAAGTGATTAGATGAGCCACCATCTTTGGATGAATGGCAGCCATTCCTGTTCCCAGATGTCATTGGTTCTACACCTTCAGAGGAAGGATTTGTTGTGTTAGTAGTGGAAAGTGTGATGGAAATGTGTGAACCTGCAGATGGGCCGTGGATGCTTTGCTTTTTTTCCCCTGTCTGTCATCTTGTCAAATAATTTTTAATCAATTTGGCTTTATAAAACGACTGCTGATCAAATATTCAAATTGTTGTGCCTGGCTCTTTACAGAAATCATTTGGCTAAATGTAAAATGAAAAGTAGTGTTTTCTGTTGGAATACTGTTGGAAGTGGAGCCTGGAATCTTTACTTAACAAAATAGCATTTAGAAATATTTGTTCTAAACATGGTTGACACAATAGTCTGTTTTGTTGACAGTTGTAACATAGTCTATTAGGCTGAGAGCAGCAGTTCTTATTCAATCTTGGATTACCTTAGAGATGTAAGAGATCTGAACCAGATTAATTACATGGAATTGATCTGTGTTGACCTGATGGTACGCTATGCTATATACACTGTTGTATAAATTGCTGCCATCGTACAACATTTTTTCGTTCACGTTGCTATGGTAATAGAGCCATAGAATGGCAGCCTGATACCACATCTCTCATCTCTGGTAAGACTATAGCATTGTGCCTGACTATGGCGTTTGTTTTTCAGTTACTTTGTGTCTTGATTTTGTTTTTGTCAGTGTCCAACAGTTTGTTAAGTTTAGTTTAGTGCTACGTGCAAGACGTTGAGGCTGTGTGCACCGTTCACTTGGATGCATCGCTCACTTATGGTTCGAGAAGGTGCCAAGTGCCTGCAGAGGGCTACGTCACAATGGCCAGGTTGAGAGGAAGGCAGCCCTGGCCACCAATTGTTTTGGCTGCTGTGCGGTGGTCTCCGATACGGGCAATGCCCTCTTTCACGCATAGGCCAAGTGATGGCATCTCCATAACCACCTTGGCTGAAGAGGATAGTCTATCCCATATGCGTCATCACTCCTTTGTACAAAATTCCAAACAGCAATTGTCTCTGGAATTCAGCGTCTGGGTCTAGAGGCTACATTGGTCCTGATCCCGTTTGGACTAATGCCCATTCACTTGCTTTTGCCACAGATAAATTCCTTGATCCTTGATCAGGACTTAGAATGAAATGTTCTTTGTTTTGTAACAAGCATTATGTTTTTTTATTATTATGAAATGGCAAAGCTATATTAATAGAATATTTAAGTAGATATATTTTTTTGCCTGAACATCTGCGCTGAATAACAAATAACCTCTGTGGAGGGCTATGTCATGACTCTGTTTTTTTTATCTGTATTATTCTCATCCTCAGAGCTCTGTTGAACACCTGCATTCAAATTCCCTGTCCACAAAATCCTTCACAGCCCCTGAGTACTCTGAACACTTCCCCCATCTGTTCAGACACGTGAGGTAGTTAAGCCCACGGCACCAGGTCTCTTCGCCCGTTCACTCGTCCATCCGATCCAGACCCAGGCTGAGTCATCCTCTATCAGGGATATCATCAACCTTTAATCCAGACATCCGTCTAAACAGCCAGTAGTTAAACCTGCACCTCTCCCCAATCCACCAAAATCTAGTAGTTGGCCTGCTTTAGCTAAACCTAGCCTCACAAGCTTATATACTGAATAGTCAATGGTGTTCTACATATTCCCTCTGTTGTTCCCTCACTTGTTTGTCTTTTGGGATGGCAATGGTAGGCCTATTTTGCAGGTTTTATCCGAAGCATCATACAACATCAGAATAACTGTCTATTTTTAAAAGGATGATGGGAGTATTGTGTGATGTTCTCAGATGGTAACATTAAACCTATTCAAGTGATTGAAAGGAAATAAGCTTAAAGACAATTTTACTGCACAAGCCAGTGTAGGGTGGGGACTGAAATGGTCCATTTTGGTTGAATGGCACCTTCTTTAGTGACCACAATTAATATAATATGTAATTTATTTTATATAACAGCCAGGTTTTGTTCTTATTTGCCCAATTTAACTGATATTTTTAAGTTTAAGATTTACATGTAGTATTAAAGAGGGAGCGACCATATTTGACGTTCCTAATGGTTTCGCAGCAATGCACACTGCTCTCGTAATTCAGAAAAGCCGAAGTGGAACGCTTTCCCCATTCTGACCCCGTTGAAAAATGACTGTACTGCATGGAGGCAGGACCCCACTCTGCCATTATTCTACAACACATTCATTGGTGTTGACAGGATTGTTAGACTAAGTAAACACAAGGCAAATTGCATTTGATGTTGGTATTTGAGGGTAGTTGTTTTACTTATTATGTGCCCAACCACTTAGGAGTGCTTGTGTATGTTTCCTTGAAGAATGACACTTTATGAAATAGCTGCAGGGCCTTACATATAATTTCTGTATACAGTGCCTTGGCGGCATGCCATTTGTGAGCAAAGTCCAAAACATTTAACGAGGCCCAATTGCAACAGGATTGCGTCCTAATGCATATGAAATGAGAAGACAAATGCTTTGCAGATGTTGATTGACTAACCTGCCCAATCATTAGAGAAACCTTACATATGCAATATGGTGTATGGTTCAACTGAGCAAATATCCATCTCGCCAGTTCCCCTAAACTGCTTGGCTCATATCCAGAAACCCAAATCTGGCAACCAAAGCTGCCACACAGTGCATTTACTTCCGTGCAAAAGATCTCCGCCATTAAATTGATAGAAGCCTTCACAGATTCAGTAATGGCACCTCACACAGTAAGTCTTTTTCACAGTTAACAGCACCAGTTTATAGCGGAATTTTTAGTTGTTTGACTTGACGTTAGGAGTCAAAATGGCTTAGAATGCCTTAGCTTAGAAGTATACAGGCCAGACATGCCGACTGCCCACACAGTCTGGTTCCCAGGCATCCAGTGACCCAGCAGGCCTGCTGACTGACCCCATCATCCCTCTCCATCCCCCCGTCAGCTGCAGCAGAGCTTTCAGGCTGTGTGCTCTTTCCGTGCAGAACGAGCGGACAGCCTAAAAACCAGACCCAGATAGTATTGACACACAGAGAGGTGTGGAGAGGACAAGGCCAATGTGGGGCCATAATGTGTTTTTAAATCCAGGTTAATGACCCCAGGCTTGGAGAAAAGATTAGAACAATGTGCTCTGACTTTTATTTGCATTCAGTCAAGTTCAGAGCATCCATTTTGTCTGACCTGAGAACAGCAGTTCTTCTATCTGAACAAGATTCTCATGCTCCATCTGATAAGGTTTTTCACTTGGTCAGCTTTTACTCGTTGCTAACTAACCTTGATAACTAAGGTTATGTCCTTTACATACTGTCGACCTCTCAAGTCTTGATGAGAATTACAAGTGTTGCTTAGAAATTAGGGTTCACAAACTTAGCATGCTAAAGTCATGCTTTAAATGTATGCATCTTAGGTAAGTCTTACCTTAGAGAATATATCAAAAACACATTTCTTTCTATATAGCTCTAAATCCTTCAAAGCATCAATTTATCCACATTTTGTATTTTGTATTTTTTTAATCTATTCACTGCTCTTTGCTTTTATCTTTGTAAAGCAAATTGAACTGCCTCCTCTGTGTATAAAATGCACTATATACACCAACTTGCTTTGCCTTGCTTTGCCAAAGTTGGCTGTCATTGAGGGCCTGATGATTCTCTTGTCTTTTACCCAGCATGCCTCGCTGGCAGTGAGTCGCTCCGAGAAGGGCACGAGCGTGTCCAGCCGCTCACTGGGTGCCCGCTGTCGGAATTCCATGGCCTCCTGTTCGGACGAGCAGCCACACATTGGGAACTACCGGCTACTGAAGACGATTGGCAAGGGCAACTTTGCCAAAGTCAAGCTGGCACGCCACATCCTAACAGGCAGAGAGGTAAGACTTAGACTCACACACACACACACACACACAGTCACACACATACACACACACACACACACACACAGTCACATGTATTATCTTGATGGGGAAAGACATAACTGTGGTTTTTAAGGGAAAACGAAAACGGCACAAATTGGACCTTTTTCTTGATGAGAAATTTTGATGAAAAAGTGACATGACGTGTAAACATGAAAACCACATTCCCAAAATACAGTTCTTAAGCTGGTTTATTCCCAATGTGTCCTAACTGTGTTTAGGGAGTACAGCTTTCACTGATGCTTCATAATAAACCGTCTTAAGAACTGTACTGTACTTTCTGTATTTAAGAACAGTGCGGATTTCACTCACAAAATGGAATAACCCCCTTTTTCCCACACCCAACATACATTTTTCAATTATGTTAAATTAATGTTCATAATTCTCAATTGTTGATGGAATATGCTACTTGTGAGAAACAGAAATGGAGATGACTTAAATAAAAATACATTTGTTTATAGGCACATATACTATATAGCTGGATATGACTGTTTGGTTGCAACTCTTGCTTTCAGGTCGCAATAAAGATTATTGACAAAACTCAGCTGAATCCAACCAGCCTACAAAAGGTGAGACAAAAGGTGTCTTATTTTTTTTCCTATTTTTGCATGTGCTTACCTACTTAAATAATGTCATCATGGTTAATGTACATAAAATGAACATACTTAGAATCAAATTCTAATCATGCCAAGTTAATTCTCTTAAGTCCTAACAGTGTAGGATGTCACCTCACTTTCATCTGTGTTGTGGTGCCTGAAAGCTGTGAATACTTTAGCATGGAGCTTTAGACACAGAGAAATCAGAGGGGCCACTGCCTTACTTTGTTTGGTTTAAAAAAAAAAGTTTTGGATGTACTGGAAACCACCAAGTTAATACAGTACATTCTTTTTTAGCTTAGTCTTCTACTAAACTCTTATTCATTAGAGATCCTGGTTTAATCCTGGGTTAGCCTAGAACTAGATATTCTCTAGAGTATGTCCTGGCTCCTAGATCTGGTTGTGGCGCAGTTTTATGTTAATATCAACAAATCTTTAATTGTTGCTTTTGACATTGTTTTCCTAAACTCCAAAGGAAAAACATGTCTGATTTTCTTCCCATTCTGCACTGTTAGTTATTTATAGCCGAATAAAGCACTTGCATGCCCACATGTTGGCTTGCATATGGTGAGCGTCTGGTGGCAAGTCTTACTTGGCCCTAATGATATTCTAGGAATTATGTCACATAGCAGAGTGCACTGTGTGTGTGTGTGTGTGTTTGTGTGTGTGCAGTTTAGAAGAAGAGGAGGGAGGAGGTAGAACTGGTATTCGAGGATTTTCAGCGTGGTAGGGTAGGGAGGAGGTGGGGTGTGAAAGGGAGTGAGTCATCAGTGTGTGTTAGTATCTCAGGCCAACTTCCTGCAAGTCAGTCTGTCATGGCTCATCCATGCTCAGGGTGCACTCCTCATGTCTCCTGAGTTAGGGTGCACTCCTCATGTCTCCTGAGTTAGGGTGCACTCCTCATGTCTCCTGAGTTAGGGTGCACTCCTGTGCTTAACACACATATACTATACGCTAATGCACACACACACACACACACACACACACACACACACCAGTCCTATGTTTATACTGTGTTCCTTCTCCACCCCCCATGCAGTTGTCATGAAAGTAGGTTGATGTACCGTGTGCGTGCATGCGAAGGTGTGTGCGTGCATGCAAAGATGAGTGTGTGCATGCGTGCTTGCATCCGTGTCTGTGTACCTGCATATTAGTTGTAGTGGGCATAGTGAGTAGTGAGCGTTGTGAACCTGAGTGTCAAGTGTTTACGTGACCCAGTGTTTGTGTGTTGGTGGCTCTGGGTCAGCGGCAGTGCTCAGATTGAGGCACAGTGGGGCATGCTGGGCCTGTGGAGGACCGCAGCTGTCATCCTGAACCAGCCAATCACAAAGGGCCGCTCACATGGCACATTAATACTACTACACAGTGCATGCTGCATGTGTACGCTCTCGGTATGACACATGTGTTCCTACTACAGCGTGCTACCACACACAGCGATACTATTTATAATATATACGCTATATGACATCGCTGCTGACTCACGGATCACCACACACACACACACACACGCACACAGGACGATCAATGACCATGTGAAGGATGGCACGGCATCATACAAACACAATATGGATACAATAAAGCCAAAAGGGGTTAGCATTAGCAACATGTGAACCAGAATCAGCCGATTGTTAGCTTAGTTTTTAATATACACAGTATTCTATCTTATGTGTACCACAGAACTGCTCCCGGGTCAGTCAAGCATAGTCTCACATGCCATTTACCCCTGTATAAACCAGTTAGCTGTACAGAAGTGCAGAGGCATATAACACAGTGTGATTCAACTGTACTGACCAGGCCATTGAAAAAGACCTCAGACAAGCACACTCCAATGGTGCATGAACGCCTACACAGACACACTACACACACTGAGATATTTTTCAGATTCCTCTGGTAGAACTTCCCTTATCTTCCGACAGATGCAGTCGCTTGGCCTTGCCTTGCCCCATGTCAGTCCACAGCTCCAGATCTGTCTTATGATTAGAAGCAGAGTGGACATTCCTATTCCCACCAGCACTGTGTTCGATGTCAATGACGTATTTGGCTTAGTTTGGCCTTGTTCATTGTTCTTTAGTGTTTGATTGTTCATTCATAACAAAAAAGAACCCTAGTCCAGAAAAGTGATGGATTTGGAAAAGTGTTGTTTTGAATGATCTTCTGTGGGGTGCCAGTGAATGCTTAGATTTAACAGTCGGTGATCTCTTCATGGTTGATGTCAGGACTACAAGTTCAGTTGGGTGTGATTGAGAGTGTGATTGTCCTTGAATATAAAATAACACTAAGCAACAAGGGCTAAATAACAACAGTAGCAACAATAAACACAAATTCATCCAATTTCTGCACATTCATCCCAGACCTGCAATTTCGACCAATCACTGCAACTTTTCACCAACTTTCTCACCAGTTTGTTGAGATATATCAGCACCTGACAAGTAGTATTGAAGGCTGTGCAGCGAAAGAGCATTGCCTTGCTCCTTGTTCTATGCTGTGAACATAAACTACATGCATCCCAAATCCTGATAGTCTGCAGCCTAGCAGCAAAGCGGCTCCTAAAGACCATATAATTTTGTGTTTAACCATTTCGGTTGTCAGCCATTTAGAGTTTACTGTTATAATGCAATTTGTTACCTTACTTATGGTTTCTCTCTCTCTCTCTCTCTCTCTCTCTCTCTCTC
>JAGFZM010001328.1:443215-459354 GCA_017657215.1 Limnothrissa miodon
GTTTAAATACCCACTTACTCAATTAGTTGCTCAATTTAGTGAAGAATGTTCCAGTTGTGAGTCATGTTCCTAATGTGTTCCTTGTGTGTGTTTGTGTGTGTGTGTATGTATGTGTGTGTGTGTGTGTTTTTGTGTATGTATGGTCATATCTTTTTGCAGGAGTTGCGTGAACGTGTGTTGAGAGGAAAGTATCGCGTGCCCTTTTACATGTCCACCGACTGTGAGGGCATCCTACGCCGCTTTCTGGTGCTCAACCCCTCTAAACGTTGCACCCTGGAGGTAGGAGGACCACACTGCACCCTAGCATAGCAGAAAATTACACAGGCTGTGTCAGAGTTGTTTCTCTTGACACTGAAGTTTTTTTCAAGATTAAGGGTAGTTTAAAACCAAATCCATTGTACTTTGATATCAGATTTATTGATTGACAGACAGATTGATTTAGATTTAGAGTGAAAAAAGCATTTATTGCATTTCAACATATAAATAGTGGGTTTTCCTGTCAATTTTCATAGCTTGTCAAAAGCTATCTCTCTGTGAAAATGCCCAATAAATGACTGAGTCTGTTCTTGTGTTCATCTCAGCAAATAATGAAGGACAAATGGATCAACGCTGGCTACGAAGGTGACGAGCTGAAACCCCACACTGAACCTGTGGCCGATTACAGCGACGCCAGTCGCATCGGTCAGTACACTGCTCACCGTTATTTCTTGGAGCTAAAAAAATTAAGAGTATCCAGGAGAGAAGAAATTATAGCTCAACATCCAACCATTGTGTCCATGTCTTAAAGGATTTCAGTTTAATGATGTCTATCTGTCTGCCTATCTGTCTGTCTGTCTGTCTGTCTGTCTGTCTGCCTGCCTGCAGAGGTGATGGTTGGAATGGGCTTCACCCCAGAGGAGATCAAGGACTCTTTGCTCAATCAGAAATACAATGAGGTCTCTGCCACATACCTGCTCTTGGGGATCAAGACTGAGGTAATGTGCCCAACACACACCAAAAAATGTGTGTGTGTGCATGTGTGTGTATGTTTGTGTGAGTGTGTGTGTGTGCGTGTGTGTGAGTGTGTGTATGTGAGTGTGTGTATGTGTGTGTGTGTGTGTGTGTGTGAAATCTGTCAATGCTGGCTGACACTCCAGAAAAATATCACTGACTAAGTCACAGTCAGCTCCTTCACCATCTCTACAGTGTTCTGCAGTGCTTAATATAGCTTTGTACAGTAGACTACGTCCTACCGCCCCCACGTAGCCAACACCCCACCACTCTTAACAGCATCACACTTCCTCAAGCTCTTCTAATGGCACTCTATCATACAGGGGGCAACAGTGCACCACTGCCCTTTGTATTCCCCTAAATACTTATAACTATATATACTATAACTATAACTATATTGAGGGTTTGGAGCACAAGGGGCGTCACAAATGAGTTTTATACATAATTTTAAAGGTCTTGATGAGCTGCATCAAGTGGTGAAAAAATGGTCCTGAATAATAGTTTGCTTTTAAAACTAAAAGACATAAGTGAAAATACTTAACAAACCCTATAACTATGTATTTTGTTGTTTTTAATTGCTGCTCCTGAATTTGAACCACCTTTGTTTGTTAACCGGCTTGTTTTTGTTGTTGTTTTTGTTTAGGATGGTGCTGAGACCCGATCCGGCAGCATGACTCTGCCCCGCGTGCGGCCCAGTCCCGTCATCAATGGAACCAATAAGCACTCATCCGCCACCGGCTCCTCTTCGTCCTCCTCCTCCTCCTCCCACAGCAAGACGCAGCGCAGCAGCTCCACCTACCACCGGCAGAGACGGCACAGCGACTTCTGTGAGCGCAAAACACTGGCCTGGCATCAGTGATAATACAGTCTCTTTTTCAGATACTTTTTGCCTTTAATTAGATAGGACAGTGGATGAGTGGAAAATGAGTGGGAGAGAGAGATGGGGTAGAACCGGGTCGGACTCAAACCCAGGTCCCTGGATTTATGGGATGGCGCCTCCATAATATAGTTTATCCACAGTGACTTCTGTGAGTGCCAAGCACTGACCTGTGATCAGTCATACAGTTTATTTATGCACAGTGAGCTTTGTGAGTGCACAGTAAAGGACAAATCTGACATTTGTTTTACAGTAGTGTGATATCTTTAAGCATTGTGATTTCTGCAAGTACACAGCACTGATGTAAGATCTGTATTACACAGCACAGTACAATTTGTTAGTGCATAGGACTGATCTCAGATCTTTTCTTATGGTAATTTAGAGCTATGAGTGCATATTTGAGAGCCACCAGGGCTTTACCATTTAAGTGTACGGATCCAAATACACATTAAATAAATGACCTTAAAATATGATTTCCTCATGCTCAGCAAATGCATCTATATAATCGCTTTCAATCCTAATGAGATTACTGTACGTTTCAAACTTAATATATACATATGATATGTAGCCTATGATACATGTATATACCTTAGCCTATATGACATCTTAGCATAATAAGATTACTGTATGCTTCAAACTCTATTTACTATACATATGCTCTAGTGTTTATGTTTTTAAACCCTTCCTTAAGTAGTGTCTTAATAGAACTGGCTAATCTGTATGTGTCTGTGTGTGTGTGTGTGTGTGTGTGTGTGTGTGTGTGTTCTGTCCAGGTGGTCCTAGCATGCCGGTGATGCACCCGAAGCGGAGCCCAACCACCGGCGGTGACCGCGACCTGCGCGAGAGTCGCATGCCTCCGCGCAAGGCCAGCTGCAGCGTGATGGGTAGCCGAAGCCTACCCCCTTCCAGCCCCATGGTCAGCAGTGCCAACAACCCCAACAAGGCCGAGATCCCAGACCGCCGCAAGGAGATGACAGCCACCACTGTGAGCGAATAGAGGGTTGGGGGGCAGACTGTGTGAAGTATAGAGGGAGGGAAGTACGAGTAGTATGCAAGTATGGGTAGTATGCAAGGGGGGGGGCAGACTGTGTGAAGTATGGAGGGAGGGAAGTATGTGTAGTATGCAAGTATGTGTAGTATGCAAGGGGGGGGGGGCAGATTGTGAAGTATAGAGGGAGGGAAGTATGTGTAGCATACAAGAATAAGAAAAAGCATAGATAGATAGATAGATAGATAGATAGATACAGTATGAGAGAGAAATCAATAAAGTATCTATCTATCTATCTATCTATCTATCTGTCTAATAGGAGTAAAAAAGAAAGGAGAGAGAGAGAGAGAAAGAGAGAGAGATTTTGGGATGAGATTAGAATATTATTGCGATTGCTCAGTGGTTTCATCTCTGGCACCCGATCCTTCCTCTGACACCTCACAGGTGTTGCCATGACGCATGTTTGCCAGCTGGTCATCTTTATGTGGCTGCTAAATTAGCTCTCCTAGCCTCTCTAACACACTAAAGTATATCCCAGACAGAGACTCTTAGGAGTACACACAATATGCGCAAAGTGTGTGTGTGCGTTTCAAATCAATTGCAATGGCATGCAAATTAGACTACATAACAGCAAATTAGGTTATATAAGAGGACCCAGGGGGTGACAGGGGGTCAGGAGTTGTGCAGCAGTTAAAAGCTTCCCCCACACACACTTCTGTTCTTCCTTTTATGACTCACTTCCAGGAAGTCATCCAGAAAGCCTCTGAGGTACTAGACAGTATGTGCTGTACGGGCCTGTTGCACATTTATATTTACACGAAGCTGCTTCCTACAGAACGCTGCAGGTGTTTACATCTGTGAAGTCTAACTGTTCCTTTGGAGATTAGTTTGATCCCATTCTCCTGTCATGTGCTATCTCAAAAGAGCCACATGAGCATATTTTGTATGGTATGATTATTTTTATGTTGTAAAGTTCATTTGTTGTTTGTGTTTTGTGTGTGTGATGCGGTTGAAGAATAACATCCCCGGCAGTGCCATGACTCGCCGGAACACCTACGTCTGTACAGACCGCTCCAACACAGACAGGCATTCACTACTGCAGAACGGCAAAGAGAACAGGTGAGTGGCGTTAGACACACACACACACACACACACACACACACACACACACACACGCACACACACGCACACACACACAGAGATATTTATCAAAGGATAGCCTGTATATTAGGATCCAATGCATGGCACTCTGTCACTCACTCACTTCTCTCTCTCCTTCTCTCTTCCTCCTCCTCTTTCCCTCCTCTCTCTCTCCCCCCTCCTCCTTATCCCCTCCCTCTCTCTCTCTCTCTCTTTCTCTCTCTCTCTCTCTCCTCCTCTCCTGACAGTTCTCTCTCCCACCGGCTGCCCCCCACCTCTCCGTCCACCCTGAGCATGGCGGGGGCGGGCGCGTCCTCCTCGTCCTCGTCTGGGGAGCGCTGCCGCCTGACGCGCGGCTCCACCATCCGCAGCACCTTCCACGGTGGGCAGCTGCGGGAGCGCGGCTCGGGACCCCCGTCCTACGGGCCGCCCCCCACCTCCCCCACGCTGCCCTCGCACGAGGCCGCCGCCCTCCCACCCCACGCCCGCAGCCGCGCCACCTCCAACCTCTTCAGCAAGCTCACCTCCAAACTCACCCGCAGGTAACGGGGACCCCCACCCCCCCACTACCCATCAGCACCCAAACGACTCCCGACGCGACAAAAACCCACCCGCGCCACTCTGCTTAACGAGGCAGACCTTACACACACACACACACATACACACATGCACAGACACACACTCACACACACACACACACACACATACACAGACACAGACACACACAGTGAAAGACTGCTGAGAACTCCAGTGATGATACACACACTTATTACACATACCCGTGCTTGTATTGGAAAACTTGTAATGCCATTGCAATCAGACTGAAATGATAATGGTGTTATTAGGTAGACTTTTGAGTGTGTGTGTGTGTGTGTGTGTGTGTGTGTGTGTGTGTAAATGTTTGTGTGACCATTGCTAATTTCCTAGAGTGCCAACAACAGTATGGAGGCTTATGGAATCTGTCCCTCCCCTACAAATAGTCCTTATGGCCTTTTAAGGACTTGCATTGCAGAGGATCTTATATGTATATATGTTTACTTGGGCAAGCAGGTGATAACTGCAGGATAACTGTGTGTGTGTGTGTGTGTGTGTGTGTGTGTGTGTGTGTGTGTGTGTGTGTTTATTAAGGCCACAAGGTAAGCTGAACAACGTGTGTGAATGTTACTGACATGTGACTGAATGAGTCTAGAAGCATTGCTAGTCTCCGTCATCTCTCTGAGCTCTGAACGCAAGGCTAAATGGGAACATAGGGAAGAAGAGGTCATCATGGGTCAAAGGTGAAATTGGAGTCAAGGGTGGTTTTGATCAAACGAAGGCTAAGTAGTGAGTTAATCTGGAGGAAAGGGTACATAGAATACATATAGAGTGCATAGGATATATTTAGATCACCAGGGGTTCCATAGGTAGTACAGTAATGTGGAAATGATGGTTGCTTCAGTTATCTGTCAAGAGTTTGGCTTCTCATGTCTCCATAGCAACCTGCCCATCATCAAGAGTTGGGGCAGCGCCCCAGACAGCTAGCGGCTAGCTGGGCACGGTGCAGTGGCAGTATAACACAGAGAACTAATGTGGCGTGACAACTGTAAAATGCTCCCATGTAAATCTTCTCCATTTACTACAATAAAACATGTGACATCATACCTGTTACCGAGTTGATAGTGTGAATTCCATTTTTTTGGGGGGGGTCACTTTGTTTAGTTTTGTTTTGTTCTGTTTTATTTTCCTTGCAGTTGTGGCATTTTTGGTGGGTCGGTCGAGCGACGGTGACCCCCCACCCGTCTAAACTGAAGCCGTCCTTCCCTCTCTAGGTGCTGCTAAGTGTCTGTGTGAGGGGCAGGCCTGCCAGGGCTGTCTGGCTGCCAGGGCTGTCTGGCTGTAGCTGTGTAGACTGTGTTCCTCTGACTGTATCTTCTCTCTCTTCGCCCCTCAACTCATTGGTGTCATGTTTTACCCGTCTATCAAGTCCTCATAGCTGCTCTCTCTCTCTGGCTTCTCCTCTTCTCTCAGGAAAACTTACTTCCTTTCTCCTTTCTGTTTTTTTTCTTTCTTTCCTCTCTTTCTCCTTCCTTCTTGTCTTGTTTGTCTCACCGTGTCTCTCTCACACGCTCTTATGTCTCTCACACACACCCACACATCCTCTTTGGCTCTTCCCATCATCTGGTTATCGCTCTCTGTCTCTCTCTCTCTGTCTTCTCTTTCTCTCTCTTATGCATACTTTTCTTCTCTGTCACCCTCTTTCTCTTTTTTTCCCTCTTACTTTCTTCCTCTGTGACTCTTTCTTTTTATTTCTTTCTCTCCTCTTCCCTGTCTCTCTCCCTCCCTGGCTGTCTCACCCCCTGTCTCTGTCTGTCTGTCTGTCTGTCTCTGTCTGTGTGTATCAGGGTCAATCTTGACCCTTCTAAGCGCCAGGGCTCAAACAAATCAGTGTCGGGTTGCACTCTCCCCCAGGGATCAAAAACAGTTAGTAAGTCCTTCTGTCTCTCGCTTCTCTTTTCTTGCCTGTCTCTCTGTCTCTCATTTGCTGTTTCTTGATTGCTCTGCTGGATGCATGTCTGTCTGCATACTCAGCCTGCTGCCTGTCTGGTAGTCACCTGTCTGTCTGTCTGTCTGCCTGTCTGCCTGCCTGCCTGCCTGTGTGTCTGTTGGTTTCTTTACCAGTCGCATGCCAGTTTGCTCTCTCTTCTTGCTAACTGCATGTCTGCCTGTGTTTTCCTCACTCTGTGAGTAATGGAAAGGTATTGTGACTGTATCTTATGGATGTGGAGTGTATTTCATTAAAAAAAAGATGTTTTAAAAAAGACGGTGTTGTTAGATGTGCTTTGGTAGATTTATTTCTTTCATTTGTTTGTTTGGTTTGATTGTTTGTTTGTCTCAGTGCTTTGACTGCAGTGAGATATTTTGACAGTGCCTGATTGTCAGTGCCCCCATCCACCACCCCCTACCTCCTATGACCTAAACCCTAAACGGCTAACTGACATGAATCAACCAATTCTGATGCTGATTTCTGTCAGTTAAGTGGGCAAGGGGTGAGGAGGTTTTAGGGCCAAGTGCCTAGGGGCTTAAACTAGTGGCCTAAACTAGTGGCCTACTGAGTGGAGCAGTGGGCAAGATAAACAGATGTGAATACATCCCCTCCTCGTCTCCCACAGTGGGAAGCTCTGAAAGAGTTAGTTGTGCTTTGGACACTCAAACAGTCTGACACAATCCTTATCCAGGGCCCATCGGCTCATGCCAAAGGACATCTACTGCGGTAATGCAATTTAATGCATTACCCCATACATGTTGCAGCCCATTCGTTAAAGACAGCCTGTTGTGTGGGAAATGATTCTTCAGAATTCGTCAACCACATCTGGGCAATCAGTAACAGTGGGCTAATTACCTTAAGCAAGATAGATGAATCTGTAAACAAAACATCTATTATTGGTGGATAAAGGTTTAATACCTATGCACAAATTAAGAGTTTGTTTTTTCTGATTATATTTCTGTTCAGTTCACTGCTTTGAGAAAGCTGACACTTGTGTCATCTGCCTTTTTGGTTCTTAAACATTTCTCAAACTTGTATCAAAATTCATCAAATTTTTAAAAAAATTATCACGTAGTACCAAATCATAGGGCCATCTGCTGTCCGCATTGTCGTGTTTTGCGTGTGTGGTTTGTGTCTGTGTGTGTATGTTTTTGAGTATAAATATGTGCATGGTAGTTAAAGGCATGCTACCATTGATGTGTGATGTCAGGGTTGCGTTGTGGCAGTTTTATCTATCTGTTTACACAATTTTATTAGTGGAACATAATCTTGTGCTTTATCTCACTTCTTTTTCTTCTTCTTTTTTTCCATTTCTTCTTCCCCATCCTCCTATTCTCATCCTCTTCCGCTTCTCCTTCCTCTTCCTCTCCTCTTTTTCTTCTCTTCTTTTCACTCCCAGGGTCGCAAATGAACCTGAGGGAGTCAGCAGACCTTCGCTCACAAGGTCAGTCTTGTTCCCATCCGTTAAGATGATAAGCTTGCGTGATTATACAGTCGAAATACACAAACGTCTCTCACAGCAATGCGCTTGAACTCTCGTTCTGATGAACAAGGCTCTCTTTCAGTGGATGGACCAAGCACCAGAACAGTGAGCTATATGCTTTTAGACAGCAGCGTTTGATCTTTTTTTTCCGAGAATTTCTTAGAACATTAGTATTGTTTAGTTTAGGTAAGTGTATTTATATAACAGGGAGGTAGAGTCCTTAGTTTAACAGTGGCTACAGTTAAAGCAGGGAATAAACTTACATTTATACATGAAAATGTGGTTTAATCTGCTTCCCTTCCTGCAAGTGAAGGTCAAGGTATACTTTAATGTCAACAATAAAACAGAAATAAATAGCAACAATAAAACAGAAATATATAGCAACAATAAAACAGAAATAAATTGCAACAATACAGTAGACTCACACTTAGGCACACTTAGACAGTAGACGTAGGCATAGGAACATTACACCATAAATACCAGCTCAAGTAGTGTTTAAAAGGTCAGTAAAATGTTATTAATGCCTGTCTCTCTTCTCACTCTTTCTAATATAGTCAGTTTGCATTAGAATCCTCAGACAGGGAATAAACTGCCTTTTCTACATGAAAATGTGGTTTGATCTGCTTCCCTTCCTGCAGTGAAACATGGTTAATGTCATTCTCTCTATCTCTCTCTTTCTACCACCCACCCCATCTCCATCTCTCTCTCTCTCTCTCTCTCTCTCTCTCTCTCTCTCTCTCTCTCTCTCCAGTGGCCATCTACCTGGGCATTCGAAAGCGTCCGAGTCCCGGTGCCTCGGAGGCGGGGGCGGGCGTTGGTGGGGGGGGGATGTGAGGAGCCGAGCGGTGGTGGCGGCGGCGGGGTCTGCGGGGTCGGCGCCTCCCCCTCGCGCCCCAGCCGAGGTGGTCCTGGCGGTGCAGGAGGCGGCGCGGAGCTGCGGGTGCCAGGTGCGCCACACAGGGCCCTTCTTGCTGTGCTGCAGCCGGCATGCTGAGGGTGGGGGCGGCGCCGCCGTGGCCTTCCAGGCGGAGGTGTGCCAGCTGTCAGCCGGCAGCGGCGCGGGCGCGGCCGAGGCCAACGGCGTGCGCTACACCCGCCTGTGGGGCGCTCCGCTGGCCTTCCGCCACCTGGCCACGCAGATCTCCAAGGAGGTGGAGCTCTGAGAGCGACGGAAGAGGAGACGGTGACGGAGGAGAGGAGAGGAGGAAGTGGGGTGGGGAGAGGTGCATTGTGGGAGTGGTCGGTCGCCACACGGAGGTCAGACTGACTCTGGACACAGGCCTCGCACTTCCTGTTGCCCCACACCCCCACCCCCACTCTATTCTCCTGCCCCAACCCCCCTTGTCTATTTCGCTGTAGAACCCCCACCCGGCCCGCCCCCACCTCCATCCTACTACTCTATTTACTCTCCCTCACCCCCCCTCCAAAACCACCTCAAGGGTATGTAAACTTTTTAAGACATCCTCTTACTTCATCCCTGACTCTCCCTACAACGCCCTGTCCTCAACACACACACACACACACACACACATGCACACACACACACACACACACACACACACACTCATTCAAGACATTCAAGAGAGAACTATCACTATAGCGTACATGCCACACACATAGAGAGCTTACACATGTCGACACAATTCTCTGTTTAACATGCTGCAAACCACTCTGTAATCATAAACACACACACACACACACACACGCACACACACACACACACATACATACACTCACACACTTGCACATGCTCTCTTTCTCACCCTTTAGCCTGTGTTTTTTCACTCTACTATTCGAGTTAAACACACACACACACACACACACACACACACTGAAGAAAGCCCTCTGAGCAACCTCATCAGCTGGACCTTGTTCCAGATTGTTCTTTTTTTATTCCTACTATTAATTTATTCATGAATATTAAGATCTCTGTTAGTGATCACATGTTTTTTTTTACCACTTCTATTTATAATTCCTTCCAATGTTGTCATAATGATCATCTCAACTTCATATTTATGTTGTGTTTTTATTTTTTATGTTTGTCACTGATGCTAGTAACATCCCTCACAAAGACCTGCTGTTCCATGTGGATGTCACGTATGCACAAACATGGAAGCAAGTAAACTCTAACCTCTGTTCAGCAGTTCCATCTGTCCATCCACTGCCCCCTCTTTAGCATTCGATAATAAGCTTGTCATGAGTGGCTCGTATGATGCTGATACATGTTTTTTGGAAAGAGAAATGAACTAGTACCTGCTGGGGTCTGATTCTGGTTCTGGTTCTCTTCCGGCCCAAAGCTGGCCCAGATGAGCCCAGAGCTCCTGGTACTTTCCCGAGTGGCTTAAGGCATCGACACAAATAGTGCACTGATTTTTTTTTTTCCAGTCAAGCCAATCAACCAATTACAGTTTCTAACTGTATGTGTGTGTGTGTGTGTGTGTGTTTGTGTGTGTGTGCGTGATTGATTTCATCATGCTTAGAAACAAGGATAGATATTTTTGTACACTTATTCTGGGCAGGGAAGGGAAACATTACTACCAGTTTGTAACCTAAATATTTAACTCAGAGGAGCGTTGAGCGGCTATGCCACATGTTGGTGTCAGAGGCCTCGGTGTGTGATTTACTCCAACTCCTAACGTTGTGCAGTCCTCGTCCGGCAGATTGGTAAGTGACAAGTGCAAGCTGTTGTCACTCATTCATAAGTAGGATTGAAATTCTCGTAATCTCCATGAAACAGAAATGTCAAGCTGTTAGGAGGTAAAAAGGAATCCGCCGAGGAGCCCATATTGAAACTGTCAAGCCATGTTGAACTCGGACGGTTGGTTGAGTTAATTGTTAAGGAAGTGTGTCGTCAGTCGTCTGGGGTTGTGTGAAATGTACATGAATATTTTTTCGAGGGCGGTGACTTGTGCGTTGTTAGACGCAGGGTTTCCTTCATGGTTTCTGTTGGTCTGAGTCACTGGGCACGTGCAGTGGACTACAGACACGGGCTGGTGGATGAAGGCGGAGCTAGACAGCCGTATTAGAGAGAGAGAGTGAGTGAGTGAGTGAGTGAGAGAGAGAGAGAGAGAGAGAGAGAGAGAGAGAGAGATACTTAGACAGCTGTGCAGGGCAGATGGATGATGAGAAGAGAGGATGTGTTATACTGTATGTGTGAGAAGAGACTGAGGCACCAATCTGCTGTGAGCGCTGAGGTGTGATGATGGTTGAGGTGGTGGCGTGAACTGTATATATGCTATCAGTGGGAATCGTTTGTGTTGTTTTTCCAGAGTTGCTTTCTGGGGGTTCCTCTCAGCATTGGCCTGGAGCACGGGGTTGGGTGGGTAGGTGGTATCATCCCCAAAGGACTGGTCTCTCGACTTTACAAACAACAGACAAACAAACATCCATCCAAAAAATCCATCCAAGAACTGGCACTCCCCGAATCAGGTCGTTTCATTGAGTCTGTTTACCCAGAGTCTCACTCACTTGGCAAAGCATGCAGGGTGATTAAGGCCCAAGTTGATCTGATTTGATTCCATCACCTTATCCCCTCTGGTGGAAGTGGAGCCAGAGTAAGAGTTGGGAGGGCAGCCTCACGTGGCCTTCGTCCTTGATTGTTGCCTTTCATTTGAAAAGCATCCACGCATCTTGGTTTGGAGTGTGTGTGTGTGTGTGTGTGTGTGTGGTATAATCTGAGTTTATGAATGAATACGCATCATCACGGTTCTATAGAATGCCTCAGTGGAATCAAATTAATCAGATTTCCTCTAGCATGTAAACTGGGATATTTCAGAACTCTGAAAACTCTGATTAACGCTTTAATCAGATTTATCTGTGCATGTAACCACACTGAGTGAGAGATCCTTCTTAAAAAATCCCTTTCAACATCCCATAGTGTTCTCTATGGTGACCAGTCTCAGAATAAAAGATTCTGACCCCGTACATACAGTGCAGTAGCCAGGATATTGTTTAACATGATGATATTTGAGTACTCTAGCTTTTTTTTTTTGCATTGTGGCGTAACAGACACTCCTTTGTGTTCTGGTCTCTGGTCAACCATCTAGTTTGGACATCCCTCTAGGCAGAACCAGTCCTCTGTCCAGACAGGCAAGTGAAAGAGATACAGGTTTATGAGACTTGGCGTAGAAAGGACTCTCACACACTGAGTGCATGCGATTGGGTACTGTAGATGAGACCGGCTACTCAGCGCCTGGTAAATATTTGATTAAAGGCTTTTTTGTGTATGAGGATTTGTAAGTATTAAATATAACAGGCTAAGGGCAGATGTAAAGCATGTCTTTGTTGGCACTAAACTGTTTTATGCACCTTACAGATAGTCTACTATCTTTAGTGATTTATGTTTTTGAAATCATGTTTATGTGCAATCACACACTGGTGGGTGAAGCGTTTGGTTTGATGCTTTTGCTACTGTAGCTGTTCATTCACTGTAAGATGCCACCATGTTGGAGGAAATATTCAGGATCTCTTACTGACCACAGCATCATTGGGTACCTTATAGATGGACTGGCAATAGTGTACAATGCTTTCTTCAACACAGCACCACAAACATCAACCAAAAGCAGAACTAGAAAGTCTTGAACAAGCAACTATGCTTCAGCATTTCACTTTTTACACCATTTGAGAGAACAGCTGATGTTTTCATTGCTACATTGCTGCAGTATTTCTGGAGAATAGGCCATGCAAATGCTGAAGAAGACACATCACATTAAGGTCCTTGATTATATTCAAAAATAATTTCCACAAGCCAAAATCAATGTCTTGGCCTTTTACCAGTACTGTGTAAGTGTCTGTGTCACAGACAAGGACAACCTTTGCATGCTGTCCATCAATGAAATCACTGTACTGTCAAGTGATGACATTTGTTAAAAAAAAAATGAGGGTAAGAGTAGAGTACGAAGCAAAAAGCAAAAATTGTTCCTTAAAGTCAGCTCTGAAACAATATCTTAATAATAACCTCCGGAAAGAGATTACATTGTTTTTAAGAATGAAGATTACTTTGGACATTTAGAGCTGCATGTAAGATTGGGAGAGTAATTTATGTTCAACAAAGAAAAAAAATCTGGTAAGCTATTGTTCTTTTTGTGAATGTGCACAAAAGATACTTTGCTATTCAGAAAGTTGTTTGAATGCACACATGCCACTTATACACAGAAATAAACACAAGTCATCCAGTTCTTAAATGTTTCATGGCCAATTTGATAGACACTAATTCTAGAACCCTCTTCAGGTTCTTTAAAGTGCCATAGCTGCTGTTGTTTTGTACATTCTCTATGAGATGGTGCAGGATTTTAGCATAATTTCATTTTTTGTCTCAAATTGTAGGTATCTCTTCTTGATCGGCTTGCTTTTTCCCCCTGAATACATTGTGGGACAAAAAAAAACGGTGTCTAACAGTTCTGACAGCATCTCAAAGAGCACTTTTAATTCATGAACATAAAGTGTTGCCCAGGTTTATTGTACAAGATTTCTGTCAGTCTTTATGTAGTATAATACAATGTCTGTTATTAAAATGAGCATTCATGACCTATACTTCTGGTCTTATTATATTATTGCTCCTGAGTTTTTGAGAAGTTGGTCTGTTTGGTTTATGCAAAAGTGATTGCATCTCTGATTTTTTCTGTTTAATTGGCAAAAAATATAAATTAGTTAGATTTTTTTTGTTGCCGTAAAATGACGGTAATGAAAGGCTACAAATATTATCCAGCTAATCAACACATTCAGTAAATGATGCATTACATTTTGATCCACTTAATTGACTATAATAATGCAATATGAAGGTCTGTCTGACTGAATCAACAAAAACTTTCTTAACTCCCTCTTGTGTCTTTAATTCACTTTGGTCTTTCCTCTTGTTTTATAAGCCTGGGACATTTTTATGTGTACCATTAAGTACTATATGCTCACTTTTTTCAATTTGTAGCATTCATATTTAACTTACTTAATTGATAATCTAACATTATGTTTATAATGTAATCATACTTATTTCATGTATTTATGTATTGCTATTATTATTATTATTATTATTATTATTATTATTATTATATAGACCTACCATAGTACAGCAACATCATTGCAGGACAGTATGCATTGTTGCCATTAGTCCAATTGTACTGTATCTTTTATTATTCCTATTTAACTCTAACTATTAAAAGTGACATTGATGTCAGTAAGTGGCAGGTTTTTGACACTGAAGATTACTGAGGGTAACACAGTGAGCATTAGAAAGCATGAAACGAACTAGCGTGAAGCTTGTCTAACAATGTTGGACTGACAAGCTGTGAATCTGTGATGACCTCACTACACCCCCTGGTTCAATTAACTGATTAAATCAAAATCACTCACGTCAGTTTCAACTCATTCCATCATTCCGCCAAATGAATTCCAGATGGGATCAGACACTGGTGCCTTTCGATTGGGAAAAATTTACATTTTTCTTCTATTTAAACTTAGTAGGCATGACAATTGTTGTGAAAACACTGTGTTGGTCCACAAAGACAAACATGTTGTTAATGTTGTTTGTGCAATTGCTTAAATATTACCTTCTAGTTATTAACAGTCGGTAGAATGGCGAAGAATTACACATTAGAACCTAACAGCACTCTGGTTCTGGTGAAGAACCTACTGTTCTGGACCCAGAAGTGATTGTGGTCCAGAGATGTTGCTTGTTGATGTTCTTGCCTAACAGATGGACCAATCAAAAATGGTCGATGACTTGGGCTTCTGGTTGCTTTAGCAGTTGGTGTTTGGCTAGACCAAGCTTTGCTCAGAGACGGCTAGGGATAGACTGGTGTGGTGTTTAAACAGAAGTGAAATCATAAGAATAATTTAAAAACTTCAACAGCTAATAGAATATTGGGTGGTACAGTGCTGAGTTTCTGTTTGATGTTTTGCTAATTCGAGAGGTGATTTGACGTGTTGCATTTCTGTGGTAGTCAACCAACAATTTGAAGGTTCTTTAGAACTTTTAGAAGAGTCTGAGACCAAATAAGATGTGTTTCCGTGTTAATGACAATCTTGTCCTCACACACTGTTGATGTGCAGTGAACGCAAAGTGTTCTGCCTTAATGCGTAGGAGCTTTGCCACCTGTTAAAATGTAAATTTTCAAAGAAAAACTGAGCTGGTTGCTAATAATAGACCCTAATCCCAAAACAATGGAAGAAACATGTGTGTGTGTATGTGTGCATCTGGAGAATGTGTGTGTGTGTGTGTGTTCATTTTTTCAAGCTATCTCTCAAACTTTTTTTTTTTTTTTTGGATTGTAATCCCAAACCATGACATCTCTGAGATTAGTCTCACTCTCAGTCACTGTTCCTCTTGTTGTTTTTTTGTTGTTTTCACATCTTTTTACCACATTTTCTCTGTGTTACTTGCTGGAATCTCACGGAAGCATCCACCTGCTCTGCCAAGCACACGGCATTGGATCACAGAGGTCGACTTCGGTCTGTTCTTCTGGGTCCGGACTTCTGCAAAACTGAGGGATTTGTCCTCTGTGCAAAGCCGCCTCTACACAGCCCAGACGTCACTCACTCGGGACTCGGAATTAAGGTCCCTGTCTTTAAATATTGTTCATTATTAGATCCCGATGCACTTGCATTAACTTGAATCTGCTGCACTCCTTGACATTATGGGCTGCATGGCCCGGATGCTACCACAGGAGGGCGACATTGTCTTAAATGTGAACACTTCAAGTTGTGGATATTTGCACAGGTACTTAATTTATTTTCTAGAATAATGTCTTTAACAAACATGATTTATATCAGTCGAATTAAGGCTGTATATAAAAAAAACATATGATTATAGTCTGTAATTTAGAACTCCAGGTTTACTCTTAGCTAGTACAGAGAAAGTACATCTAGTTCTTAACCAGTTCAGTCTGTGATTAAAGGGAGCAGGTGCTGATGTGCAATCTTGCATGACATCGGAGGGCAGTTCAGACAGGGATGAACCAGTGTCAATTCTTTTTCTCTCTAATACAATAGTCAGACAGGGCATGTACGGACAAACCAAGAGAACAAACAAAGCTGTCTCCCAGAGCTACCCAATGTTACATGTTTTTGCTGTTTCTCTCTCTTTCTCTCTCTCTCTCTCTCTCTCTCTCTCTCTCTCTCTCTCTCTCTCTCTCTCTCTCTCTCT
>JAGFZM010001329.1:17323-67936 GCA_017657215.1 Limnothrissa miodon
CCCCCCCCCCCCCCCCCCCCCCCCCCCCCCCCCCCCCCCCCCCCCCAACACACACCCCCATCCACTAGCCCGTCCTGGCTGATGTTATCTGCACCCTAACCCCCTCAACACACACACACACACACACACACACACACTCACTCATCCTGGTTTTTGCAACAACATAGGGTGACAGGGTCAGGCCCAATCCCCAGTTTCCCCACGCCCTCCCTGTTAACACTGTCTGATCACTGCATTAATGTGGCCACTGGGCTCTGCTCCGCTAAGAGCCAACAGCCTGCCTGGCCTGGTAGTCTGAAATACAGCACAGGTTCAGTAAATAAAACCCTGAGGTGTGTGTGTGTGTGTGTGTGTGTGTGGTGGTGGTGGTGGTGGGGGGTGCACAGTAGTACACAAAAGCCATGACAGTTGCCCCCCCTCAAACTGTCATTACCACAACCACTAGTGTCTCTTCTCCTCTTGCCCTGTGCCCTGAAGGCAATTATTTCAGAGCAAGCACATTTGAATTGGGCAGCGGGATGTGGTAATTATAGAGGTCAGAGCGAGTGGATGAGGCTTTGCTTTCCCTCCCTGTTCATGGGTTCAGTCTCTAGGGCCTGCTTCACAGATGAGCCCCCGAGTTACAACACGGCCATTGATTAAAGACCCGCCACAGGCATTGATTTCAACGAGCCCAGGTCCCAGGTGCAGCAAAAGTCATTTCTGCTCTGTCGATTGCTAATCACAAAATGAAATGCACCACGCCACCGCAACGAGTTGCAGTGGTGAAGCATGCACAACTAAATCGCAATCACAAAGGCAGGTGTGAGGAGTGTGAGAAGCACATTTACAGGCGAAGTGGGCCTTCTGTTATGAATAGGAAGTGATCTGTCAAAATGTCTCTGTTGCTGTCGTCAGACCAATGATCCACCTGTGAGCACTCTTAATTCATGATGTGTTTATGTTTAATGTGGCCATATCTAGAATAGGCCTACAGATCCAGTGCATTACACTGACAAGTATATCAATAAACAAAGTCAATTGTAAACATTAGAACCATCTAAATACCCTAAATAGAGAGTCTTTTTCATCACCTCAGTATAAGGGCTGAGGTTGATAAGACGTTATTATGTTATGTTACTAATATAATACTTTTTTAAGGTCAGTCATGAAAGTATATAGTAAATAGAAACTTATTTCCTGAGTAATTTGTATAACACTATTGGTAAGATGAAGCTTGCTCTCTGTTCAGCTCATCAACAGCCCCAGCTATGAGCATGTGGGTGGAGCACTGAACCTGGAAGTCCTGTCTGTGATGAAAATTCACCCAATAGCTCTGAAGAATTTTACCTGTAGGCAGACTGTCTACATAAATCTTTCTGCAGCTCACAGTCTGAGCACACAGGCCTACCTTAGACTTTTGATATGAAAATTCTATTTCAGTCAACCCCATTCCCTTTGAAACTGAATGAAGGTAAGATGTGAGGAGAGCGGAGAGAGAGAAGACAGGTCTTGTTTTTTTTGGGAGCACTAAAAAGAACACAAAAAGGAAGTTGGGTAGTCATCCTTTTTCACTCTCTATTCTGGTCAAAAAGATTACAATCAACTGGTTGGATTATAGGCCATCAGAGTGGACAATGAACGCTACAAAAATCCCCCGAGACAAGAAATCAAAGTCGCAGGGCTCTCTTGAATTATTCATAGCCTCTGCATAGGCCTGTTCTGCCAGATTATACAAGGGTTTCATTAATGCACGGGTAATGTATAAAATAGCTTGAAAAATAAAATGCAGTCGAAATTTCAAATCGAAGAAGGGCAGGAGAGAGAGAGAGAGGGAAGAGTGAAATTACCATAAGCTTTCTCTTGGTTTATTTCTCCTCATGTGTGCCAAGAGCTGACCTTCCCGAGCGCCGTAATAATGTACTAGGGATTAAAATGTGATACCATCGACGACAAGAGCTTCTCACGCTTATTCTAATGACGGCTGTTGTGTGACAGCCAGCGCTCTTGACTGCGGCAACAGTCATCCTACCATAATAAGGCACTTACCACCGTGACTCCCGCCCTTCGTCGCCACGTTGAGAGGGTCTGTCTGTCAGCGGCAAGAGGTTTTGTCGCTGAATATATTTGTGAAAGACTAGATGGCATCAGTTTAGAAAAAAAAGTCTCATTCCACCTGGTATCACCAACGCTGACAGACATGTTTTGCTGAGAGGGAGAATAGTCAGCCAAGCGTCCATGGTAATTCAACATAGGCGTAACTTTTTCCTCTCTGGAAATCGGGGGTATTTATATTTATGAGTCTGCTGCTCTGCATTTCATGTCGAACGAATCACACGTAGGCGAAACATGTCGGGGGGAGTAGGCCTATACTAGAATATAGGAGACAAGGCTAGTGATGAAGCACAAGCCTCGGTGCACAAACCATGTTAAACAAAAACAGAATAACAAACCAACAAAGGAAAAAGCTTGATTGCTATGTCAGTTTACCTGCCTCCCACTCTGTTGAGTGCACATTTCATTAATTACGGTGTCTTGGCTGTCAACTAAGATAATTGTTTGTCAGAGCAAGTCAGTGGCTCCTCTGAGTAAATAGAGACGTGCGGCTTGCCTGTCGCTTCCAATCGCTGCTGCAACCAGACTGCTGCTGTCCTCCGCCATCACATCATCCCAGCCATTACTTATTCATCGTATGCAGTCAGTCAGAGCACGGATATTACTCTCAATCTTGGCAGCAGTGCAGTGGCTCGTATCAGGCAGTGGAGGGTCATGATTGAGGCACGCTGCCTGGGTCATAGTACTCTTTAGGGATGACCTAAGTTATCTGTTGGCGGCGGATGTCAATATCGCATGATGCCGACATCTCTTAACAGCAAATAGCTTGCGCATAGCCAACAGACTCCACTGCTGCCTCGCGGGCGAAACAAAAATAGGGCCTGGATGGCGTGACATTTAAATCCACCATGCAGTCCAAGTTTACTCAAGAGAAAATGTAAATGTTTATTTCTCTTTTTTTCCAGAAATATAATGATTTGATTAATGATGCATGCATCAGGGGTGATAAAAGAACAGTGTGCAACCCCTGCAATGTTCAAATATCTTAGCAAATTTGCATATTATGTATTTATAAAAAGGCAAGAACTAAACAATCTGGGGCACTGAGGTCTTCGTTTTTTATGTTGTTGCTGTTAGTCCATGAACAATTCTGCTTGTGTGGGAGGCTAAGGTTTTCTGCAACAGAGACATTTGATGTTCTAAACCATTTTTGTCTGTGCTGAATGGTTGTCTGATGGAACAGGATCATGTTTCCCAAGGCAGGTCCTGGTGATGTGACAGCTCAGACGACAGATCCTGACCTGTTTGAGTAATGAGCCTCTGCTCTGTGGTCCCTCCCCAGCCGAGATCTTCAGTTGCTCCTACATCCTCCAATCATCCATGGCCACCTCTCAACTTCTCTCTCTCCTTTTCCCGTACCCACCTTTCTCCTTTTTTCTCTCTCTCCACCCTGCAGGGCTCTAGGTCTAATTGGTTGGCAGCTTACCGGCTCGGTGAAGAATACTTCACCTGGTGTCCAGCAGGGACTGAAAGTGTGTCTGTAAATACAAACGTCTAATGGCTTTTTGTTTTAATTTAAAAGCTTTGAAGGCGGAGGTGTGCAGATGGGTAGAGAGAGACCAGCCACTGTGCTGTGCCTTGCAGAAGATGGAGGCAAGTAATTAGTGTTTCTGAAACCAGAGCAGTTATTTAAAAATCAATGGCTTGTCATTATACACCAGCATTATTCCCCTGGAGCGCAGCTATTGATTTGCTCATGTGCTTACTGATTATCGACCTCACTCAGTAATTTGCTGGTAAATATACATGATGTATGGGACAGTCCTCTGATAATAGCTTTATGCTATTAAAACTGCATTACTCAGCAGGTAGGCCAGCCAAGCACAGCTGTTGTGATGGAGGCAGATGGGTGGGGAGGGGATGGATGGGGTGTGGATGGAGGTGGTGTCGCTGTGAGACAGGATGTGCGTGGGGGTGGTGTCAGAGCAGGTTGTTGTCAAGGTGAACCGCAGACACTGCCTATACATAAGTCATTGAAGAAGAAGAAGCCAGTACAAGCTGTGCTTGAGTGAAAGGCAGCTGGCTGTTACACTCTTAAACTTGCATTAGGCACACAGTGACACACTTTCTGACAGTTGATATGAACTTGCTTGTTTACCAGCGTGTGTAAAAAAATCCTGTCTGAAAATGGAATTAACATAAACGACAGCCAATGCTATTAAGAGAGATCTGTACCATTCATGTTAAAGTGTATTGTTCCACTGATTAAATGAATAATTTATCAGAAAATTGGCAAATGAGGACAGTGGTTGCTGTTGCCTGGAGGTTAAGTGGGACTATAACCTGGCAAATCTGCAGCCGCACTTTAGTGGTTCCACTGTGTGTCAGAACAAACCCCAATTATTTCCGAAATCCGTCTTAAATATTCATAATCTCTTTTGTAAGGCAAACTGTCTGTAGTTCTGAGTGTTGACTCATTTACAGAAATAATCTTTAATCCTCCTCTTGTGGCTGGGCATTAAAAACAGTTTGAAAAGGGGGCCGATGGGAAAAGAGAAAACTAGAGCAAAAAACAAGCCTGTATTGTTCTGCTGTGTCTTACTCATAGGCAAACACCACTAGCATTCCTATTCGCTAGCTAGCTGCCATTCCAGGAGACTGGGTGAGGGAGAAAAAAAGAGAGGCTCAGCTCTCTCATGGTTCTGCAGCCTCTGCTGTCATTAGCAGCCCGCTAACTGTTTGGGTAAAACCACCCTGAGCGGCACCAATTGTGCGCAGTGAGCTGCCCTATTGTCCTCCAGTGAAGCGGATAAGGTTAAGTGCAGTCTGCAGCAACACACACACACACACACACACACACAAAGAGAAACGGGCCTGAGACACACCACAATCGAGCCCATTCATGCCGAGACTCAGTGCCCCAGTTATGGAGGTAGGGCTTAGCCAGTGAGAGCATGGACATGGATGATGACGAAAGGAGGGAGGGATGAGAGAGTGGCAGAAAGAGAGAGCGAGAGGGAGAGAGAGAGAGACAGGGAGAGAGAGGGAGGGAAGGAGGGAGGGGGAAAGAGAAACAAAAGCAGGGTAGAGTGGGTGGACGAGGCAGCCATAGAAACAAGGATAAAGGGAAGTCACTTAAGCCCTTGTAATCAGCCAGTGAGCAGACAAGGCCGGCGAGTGTTTTCCCATAAACCACAATGGTGCTGGGGCCCAGTGGAGGTATTCAGCCCCGCAGGAGCACAGCCAAGGCTGGCACACATCAAAGGAGCAGTTAGTCACCCCTGCCCCCGCACACACACACACACACACACACACACAGAGTGCTATGGATTACCATTTGCATAATTGAAGTTTGTATGCTTGTGTATGATGGCAGCCCCATGGATCATTTCGCCCCGAAGTCCAATGTGTGCTTTGCATCCTTTCTGCCAATGCAAACGCGACGGTGTCTCGCCTTCACCCCCTCCTCCCAATGCCTTCCCTTGTCTGAGGTGCTCCTGGTGACAGCAAGAAAACGAGACAGAAAATGTTTGCTAAACTGCAAGCAACAATATACTGTACAATATTTAATACTTTATAATCTTAGGCTCTTAGTCCAGAGACAATATCTGTATTATTGCTACTGAAATCACACTGCATAGACGCAATGTTATATAATAGAAAGTGTTGTTATACAATTTTGCCGCTAACGTCTAATGCATGAAAACACTTTCTGATTGTACAGTATTTGCTTCTAAGCACTTCACCTTTCTGTAATGGCTGGTGCTTATAGATATGTTGTAAATTATTGTAAGTGCAGAGAGTTGTTCTGAGTGAAATCTACTGAGTAAGCAGAGAGGCGGTAGAGAGAGAAAGATAGAGAGAGACCTTCAGGATTCAGGACTCCATGGCTCCATGGCACTGCTGTCTGCTCCAGCTTGACCTATCAGCTTGTGAGTCCTAGCCACGTCATAAGTAAGCGTCTAACACCCCCCACCCCCACCCACCCACCCTCCTCTATGTCTCACTGTCTTTTTCTCCCACACACACACACCAGCCTCCCCGATTGCCTCCAGAGGCTGTGCCTCCCACCTCCTGCCAGCACTGTTAATGACAGTGCTCCCGCTGGGCCTTTGTGTCCTCGGAGCCCCTCCACACCAAACTGCCACTCCAGCTGACCCCCACCCACCCGCTCCTAACAGCCCCACCTTGGCCACAAGCTCTGACGCCAAGCTTCTTAAGAGCTCCATTCTGCTGCAGGAGGAGTCCTACTGGGCCATTTCTCTTCTCAGCCTTTTCTCTCAGGCTCGCTGCGCTGCCAGGCAGGCAGGCAGGCTGTGCACCCCAGGAACTCATAAAAGCCTGCGTTTGGTCTCCTACTGCCATGTCATGTCATTGTGTCTATGATCGCCCATGATGGGGACAGGCAAAGGCTGACTGTCTGGCTCTTTTCTTCTTGTGTGAGTGAGTGAGTGTGTGTGTGTGTGTGTGTTGGTTTGTTTGTTTATGTGCATGCAATGTAGTTCTTTGTGTATGTGTGTGTATGTGTGCACATGTGTGCTTTAAGCAAGTTATTACTTCACAACAGCACTGAAAGAATTATCTCCTGTGGCCTTAACTGCTTAACTGTTAGATTAGCCAGTGGTTACTGAGGCTGCTTTCTGATTGGTCCGCCCCTAACTGGAGACCTGGACTTCTGCTTTCCCAAGCAGCTGATTATTGTGGGTCATTATTGCTAGCCTACCACACATTTCTATTCAAACGACGGTGAGCAGTGTAAGGAGGCAGCCAGGGGATTTGCATGTGTGTATGCTGTGTGGTATAGCCCAGGGCCTGCAGGGGTGTAACTCTCCCAGCCAAAGCCATTAGTGCAAATAAAGCAGAAGCCGCCATCACACCTGGCCTGTATTTGCATGGATTTAGGGAAACCAGGAGGGGAAAATGACTCATGCAGAACCTGGCTACAGATAAATCCTCGCTGACAAGCGTAAAGCATGTCAGGACCAGGCCTCGCCATGTCTAATACAAATGACAGGAAAACTTACCTGACTAGACTCTAGGGTCAGAGGAGAGGGAGATTTGTAAAAGAGTGAGAATTGCTAGGCTAACCGGTATGTAGCTGTGTATGGTGTTTTTTTTTTTTTTACATGTGTATGTGTGTGTGAATGTGTAGACAGCGTTTCCCCATCTTTTACAAATGGATGTTTACTCTCCACACCTTCCCAGAGCAGACTAGTTGATTTGCATACAGAAGGTCATCACCGTGGTGATGTGGGCACAGGTGACCCTTTCCCCACGGTGCCTTGGCAATTGTGGACCAAGCTCAATAGACAGACAGATGCTGTGCACTTAGAAAGGGTTGAAACAGAGGTTAGCAATCAAAACACATGTGCATTTTAAAAAAGGTTGAAATAAAGGTTATCATGTTGCTTTTGTGGACCCCTCATCCTCTCAGAAATAGGAAAGACTCTACTGCAAAGCATTGTTTTTCTTAACAAAACACAATAACACACATTTTCCATTTATGATTTTATCTAGCCTAAGCGAATACATCAATCTGAGACTCATCTTGATCTTTATACCTAAAAGCCTGTCTTTGAGTGGTTCGCTATCTCTGGCTTGATTGTAATTTATGCAATATCATGGTACACATACAAATTCAAGCCTTTTGGCCTCATTTGTTAAATCCAGAGGCAGAAGAAGCACGTCCTTGATTAACTGTTGTTTGTTTCTCCGTAAAAAAAGTTTCCTATGTTTGGTGTTCTTACACTGTGCAACACAGAGAACTCCATTGTCAAGCGTCCAAAAAAACAACCGACCACCTCCGAGCATTAAGCCTCTCCATTGTAAAAGTAGTCTTTGGTTGAAGCTGCTGGAACATTTGCCAGTCTTATCTGTGTAGTCCTCATTCTCTGTGGTGATTAATTGTGTGCTTATAGTTATGGATAAACTAATTAAAGCACTGAGGGCTCCCTCATTATACGAACACTGTGTATCTGACTGTGCATTTACTATCATGCAAATGCATGCAAAACATACAAATTCAGACTGAAAAGATAAAATAGTATGCATAACACATATGCAAAATTATGCAATCAAAACCATTGACCACAAACAGGCAGCATACACAAATATACATGGGAGTTAACTAACACACACACTCACCCATTAATGCATCACTGCAAATATAAAGTAAATATGCATTTATTAGTACACGCACACACAAACACACACACACACTTACACATACACCCCAATTTGACATTTCCGTTTAGGTGTTCAAATGGATGAAAACGTTTATTTTCAAGGTACCTATGACCTGAGTAAACCCAGCTAAGATAGAGTGGCCATGGAGAAGCACAGCCTCCCTTCAATAACCTTCCTCTTCCTGTGCCCACAAAGACAGCTTGTTTACACACACCCACACCATAAACAGCCACGCTCAACACACACACACACAGACCTTTGCTTACTGTGGTAAACAAGCAACTTACATGAGCACAGCCAACTCCCACAAAATGCACACACCTACACACTGTATGCACACACACACACACACACACTCACACATTTATACACAAAAAAATATGCATGCCAGCCCTCACCCACACGCCAAGTGTACAGTACAGAGCACAAACAAATCCGCAGCAGCACAAAAAGCCCACTCAGCACAAGAGTTTGCCAGTAGGGGGGAGTGACAGCTTTACTCTTTTGCTTGTGAAACTATTTCCTATATCATTAAGTCAAGGTGACATGAATGGGAAACATTCAGCTCTAAAGGTGTTGTGCAATAGTAAACCATTGAAAGAATTGGGTTGAACTGTAACTAGCTCAGGGTGCTGATACCGTTATGGGTCACAGAACTTATGGGCCTTATCTATAACTAATACGCTCTTCTGATGGAAAACTGAAGTTATTGTACTATATTTATGTGTACATTCTTTACAAGAGTCTAAATCATATACACAGCAATAAAGGAATAATGCTAATTATGTCATTATAAGACAAATCATCTTGACATACCTCTGTAAAACAATCAGTTGATCAACCAATTAATCAAGCAAACTTTAACTCAACATACTCCTTGATACATATACTGTTGTGTCACCAGTGTTGCCATGTTTGTAGCTCTATTACTATAAAGAATTGGATATAAACATTGCTGAAACAAACTTCCTCTTTATTTTACTACATTAAACATTGTGCAGCATTTCCAATAGATTATGTATACTGTAACGAATGTACTTGTGCATACACAGTACTCTCTCCATAATATACACAAATGCAATGCAATACACAATCATGTAATGATCACACATATATATACATTTCATCTCTTCTTCATTTCAAGCAGGCACATACGCACACACGCACACACGCACACACGCTTACAAAGATAGAGAGGGAGAGAAAAGGAGAGAGAGAAGGAAAGCTGTACATCTTCTCGAGGCGTGGCATTGAGAGTTATGATGACACATGCCTGCATCAGCAGGCTAGGGGCTGGCTACGAGGAGCGGTAGCGTTTTCTTCCAGCATCCCCCACTGTGGCCATTCCATTATTCTTGGCTCTCTCATTGATCGAGGAGAGCTGTTTTAGAGGGTGTCCATCAGTGTGGGTGCAGATTGATGTGCGTGAGCCGTGCCGAGGGCCGCTAGTGTCTCCTCACCGGGGGAAAGCATCATCCTAGCCTCAGCCCAGGCCCACGCCATCAATCCTATATGCAGCTCTGTGTGTGTGTGTGTGTGTGTGTGTGAATGAACGCTCCTCTGTTACTGATGCTGCCGCTGCTGACCAGCCAGGCCAGCATGAATCAAAACAGACACGGGCGTTTGACGATAAACTGTGTGGATATTCTGCTGACCACTGATCAAAGCTGCCCGCCTTACTTGCCAACAGCCCCCACTACATTACCACCCTGCAACTCCCTCCATCCCTTCAGCTCTCCCTGTGTTCTCCTCAGTCGGCCCTTCCTCCGCTGGTGAGCCTATGAGCCTATCTCCGATTACTGATATTACCCTCCCTCCTCCTGTAGCGGGCCTAAGCTCCTCTGCCTCTGTTTCCCCCCATGCAGGGATGTCAGACCGCCGCCCCGCCGCCATGCCGTCAGCTGCAGGAGCTGATAACAGGCTGAGCAGTCACCCGCCTGGCCCCCTCTATCCCCTGGCTACCCACACCCACCCCTCCGCCACGGCTGCCAGCGCACCTACGCCAACTGGAGGAGCCCACGCTCAGATCTACCCTCCCTTCCCCGGCTTGATGTGCCAACTGCGTCGTGCCAGCCTGGAAGACAGACAGACGTGCTGACCTACAGAGATAGCGGGGTGTGCCAAGGGCCGGCGCGGCCCCAGCTGTGGGCAGCTTGACCCATACATCACCATTACGACTGGTCTGGTCTGCCCAATGCTGCGGCAGAGGCCAGATTAAGCCAGATGGATGGCAGCAGTGTCCCAGAGCCCGGGTGCAATACGAGCAGCGCTCTCTTACGGCTTTGCACCTTTTAATGAGCACTTAATATCGCTGACAAATTTACAAGGCGTTTAAAAATGACCGAGTCAGCCGCTCCAACACCAAAGCGAGGGTGGAGGAGGGCAGCGAGGGTGTGTGGGGGGGGTGTTAGCCAGGGTGGGGAAGAAGATAAAGCATCCAGTGTCATCCGCCGCTGTCCAGGCGCTAATAAACACATGACTGGATTTATCTGTGCGGCAATGGCGCAGCAGCGGTCTGCTCCTATACGACAGGAATAACTCACCTCAGGCACCTGTCTCTGTGACTCACTGCTTGGGCAGGGGTGTGAGTATGTGTGTGTGTGTGTGTATGTGTGTGTATGTATGTGTGGAAGGGTTGGAGTTGGGGAGGGAGGCTCAACACATTCAAACACATTGAACTAATTGCTGGCAGCTTGCCATCCCCCCACCTCATTCGCCCCTGCCTCCTCACTTTCATTGGTTTTATTTCCTTCTTTATTTATTTTTATTTATTTATTTTTTTCCTCCATCTCCCACTTAAACATTTTAACACAACATTTATGGGTGAATGATTTAATACCAGGTATCAAGCATATCATTGTAATCGCACCTCTAATTAAGCCTAATTAAAACAATCTAATGGATGCCGAGGCAGTGAGCGAGTGGCAGTGAATCACTTGTCTCAGCCTCCGAGGATCTCTGCCTGAGTGGGACTGCCTGACTTGGCATTCAGCACACTCACACCTCTGCCCCAATCACATCTAATTCCCTCCAAAGCCCTGTCAAGCATTAATTAAGCTGGGAAAAGCTTAATAATTGAGATAGTGCCGAAGACCAATAATAAGTGGGTATTTTTTTTTTTTTACTTTTTGCTCCGATTATAGGACCCTGGAGGTGTTACTTTATCTTGATGAAATATGGACAATTGACAGATCAGGGCCTCCCTGTGGGTCTGATGTCTGTTGCATATTCATGGCTTTTTCGTTTTTTAATCAAAGTCAAATGCCAGACCCCAGCACTGGCTCCTGCCCCCCCCGTTTGAATAATTCATGGTGTTTAGCTGGCAGTGGTGGGATGCAGCTGACGAGGGCGGTGTGGCGCTGGCTGGAGGGGCCTGGTCCAAATGGAGGTGCCACATGGCAGGCCCAGATGTTCTGGCATCCGCGTTTGCATAGCTCATCAAAAAACAACCACCAGTACCACTCCTGGGCCCGCGCCATGCGAGATGGACCAGCCATCTGCTTCCTGCCAAACAGCTCCAGTGCATTGTGGGACGGATGTTTGTTTTGCCTGGAGGGATGACATCAATGTCCACGGATGCGTTTGCCTTGCCTTGTGCCCCCAAACGCAAAAGATGGCTGATGTTCGGCATGTTTTGTTTGATGTTAGCTAGTCTGCCACAAAGCCAGAGCAAGGATCCTAGTTGTCAGTCATGTAGTCAGCCTGTCTGACCACCCTCCATTCACAATGTACTACAGGCAAACCAATGACGAGTTACTCATGAGTTAGACATGAGTTACTCTGTGTAAAATGCTACACAATAGTCTATATGAGCTTTTGACTTTGAATAAGTTACTCCATGTCCTGTGTGCAGACCAGTGCTAAGATGTGAGTTAATCTAATTACATATACATCATATTACATATGCCAGTCTAATTGGTCACATTAGACTGGCTGCCCTCTTCGTATAGAGTCACTGTAGACTGCTGTTACACCTGCTGCCTTTTTATTAGGGTCAATAATCAATTTAAACCTGCCCCCTTTTCTCATACCAACATTATAAACCTTATGGCCCATGTGAAAGGAATCTCTATGAATTATTACTTGTCATGTGTATTTTTTATTTGGCACGGATGTGTTTGTGGCACAGAGACCGTGTCGAGAGATTATTGGTGCCTAAGGCCCAATATCCGACCCTTTCTGTGGGCAGGGTGTGGTTTTAATGTTCCATGTTGAGGCCCACAGCCTGCTTTGCTTTGTGCCCCACTTCCACAAATGGCCCTTCCTCTCAATAATGGATGCGGTTAGGGCTACTGTGGCCAGGCCCCGTAGCCATCCCCCACCGGAGCCATTCACACAGCTTCCACACTAGATTTGAGCCATTAAACTGTGCCACCACTGTGCCTTCTAACCATCCAAACACACACACACACACACACTCACACACACACACACTGCTGCCAATGTCAGTCAAGCGTGACGCTCATGGCTAGACTGACCCGACGTTTCCACTGAGAGTCAGTCCAGCGTGAGCGCACCTGAGGCAGAGCTGGCATGCTGAGTGATGTACCCCCCCCCCCCCCCCCTCCTCCCCCCCCCCCCCCCCCCCCTCCACACACACACACACACACACCCTTGCCACCCCTTCCCCACCACCCTCCATCCCTCGCCTCTGTGCCCCTTGCGTACTGCCTGCCTGCCACTTTGAAGCGCTCCACTGGTGCTGCTGTGCTTTGGTATGCCCGCTCTTGTTTTTTTAACCCCCCCTACCACCACCCCCCAGTGCTGTTTTATGCAGCTGGTGAAACAGCAGTCATACAGGCCCTGTCAGATATGGTAATGTAGCCTGGCCCACTCTCTCTCTCTCTCTCTCTCTCTCTCTCTCTCTCTCTCAGTGCCCACAGCACTCCTCTCAAAGTTTAATGTGACTGTCAGAGCACACCTGACTGCAGGCCGCTGACAGAGAGAGAGCTTTATCATGCAGCCATCCCACTGCAGCTCTCCCTCACCTCTCTCTCTCTCTGTTACTCTCTTCCCTTTCATCTCTCTCTCTCTCTCTGTAGCCATCTAGCCTTTCATCCCTCTCTCCCCCTCCTCTCTCTTTCTCTCTGCATATAAGTTTGCCTGTCTCCATCTCTACCCTTCTCTCTACTAGGAGCAGACAGACACACATAGTGTGGAAAGGGTGAAAGTGTGAAAGAGGGCAAGAGAGAAAGGAGAATGGACAAGAAGGGAGTCAGGGTCACAAAGGCTCTGCTTCCCCTCTTCATACAATCAGACAGACAGGATGCAGGTGGACTGCTTAAAGTGTCACTATACTACACAGGACGACAATTCCCATGATGCACCGGTCCCAGCTTGCCTTTCATAAAGTTCTTCTTGGGAACAACTTACCCTTTCAATACATATCTGCCCCACTGGCAAAGTGCCATGAGTCTGAGATGGATGTGTTAACATTGGATGCAGTGAGTGGGCCTCGTTGGTTTAGGACAACCAACACTACCAAGGAACTCACCTACCCTTGGAAAACTATCAGTGAATTCCTCCTCCAGTTGATATGACACAGACATGATGTGTTACTATGTGTTTTGTCTGTGTGACTGCCTCTGTTTGTGCACATCACAGTCTCTATTTGTAGTATGAGTATGTCTTTTTGTGTAAGGATGTGTCACACAGGCTTGTGTGCGTGTGTGTTTGTCACATTGTGTGTGCCTTGTGCTAATGAGAAGGTTCTGTTTGTATTGTTCATGTGTGTTGTGTGTGTGTGTGTGTGTGTATGTGTATTGTGTGTGTGTGTGTGTGTGTGTGTGTTAATGTGTATGTGTTTGCTCCAGTGCTCCATATCTCTTATCTGGTGTGCCCTCAGTGTATCCTTCACACTGCTGTCACAGCTTCTCATTGCTGCCACATACACACACACACATTTGGTACACACACATAAACACACCCCTCCTCTCGGCTCCGTGCCACACACATCAAAAGGATTATTTACTCTTTTGTAAGCAAGAGGAGTTCCAGTTCACATATTAATCATTGATAAGTTTCCAGGATCCAAGCTCTCTGTAATCCCATCTGTACGAGACGCAGCATCTGAAGCAAAGTGAAAAAGAGACACCATGAATTATTAACTCCTCCCCATAATAGAATTTCAATATGTCTGCTGCTTTTCACTTTTTCACTTGAAAAAAAACCCCTCTATTGATCCATTCCATTTGCAATAAGCTCCCGAATGACTCATCTACAGTTAGATGGAGCAAGCTCTCCCCTTTAACACACACACACACACACACACACACACACACACACACACACACAAACCCTGAATGGTGACATGGTAAACACTCAGAAGGGTAATGTGACATTGATGCATGACTGCCCCCTATTCTGCCGGAGTATCTGTAGAAACCAAACAAATAATAAAATGGTCCAGTCCACCACTGGCGATGTGGGCCAACCACACAGCAGAAGGGCCAAATTTCTGCTCCTCTTTAAAGGTAAATTAACATATTCCCCAGGCTCCTTCTCGCAGGCGATTGGTCCCGACGCAACGCAATACAAAAACAAGCATCGGGTGACGACAGCGTCTTGGGTCGCCGGCGTGCAAAGTGCACAGCGTCCCTTTAATGGGGGAGAAAGAAATTTGCGATGAAAAATTGATGTGGAAAGTGTGTTTGTGTACAGGAAACACGAGCCAAGGTGGTGTCGAGCAACTGGGTTAGACCTTCCAAGTTGTTCCAGAGGACAAGCACCGGCACTTCACACACACGGCGGCCCAGGATTAGAGCCTCTCTGCGGGGAAGGGGAGGCGGAGGGATTGTGGAGGGGTTGTCGGTCGGCATGGGGGTGTTAATCAGATAGGGGTCATTTATTATATAAGAGAGATGGTAGGGCCAGCGAGGGGAGGTGAGGTGAGGTGCGGATGTGGTCTGGGATGCCTCAGCCAGTGTCTGCTTACTGTGGCGGCGTTTCAGCGCAGCGCTGTAAGAGCATGCTTTATTTATACAGCTTGTACGCGCCGTTCACTCGGCTGCACTGCCCTGCTGCCTCGCTGGCGTGGCCTGTCTGTCTGTCTGGGGCTCAGGGAAGGCGCTGAGGGGGAGACCCAACCAGCCAGGAGGGGGGTGGGGGGGGGGGGGGGGGGGGGGTGTTGGGGGTGTGTGGGGGCCATTGGTGGAGGTGTGCATGTGGATCAACACTGTCAGGAACACTAATTTCACCTCTTTATTTAATCACAGGGCCTGGCTGCAGACAGAGTGCAACCACAGGGCACACCCACACTCACACATACATAAACACACACTCACACTTACACACACACACGCACACACACACACTTATGCTTCAGCTTGCGCTGAGGGTCTGTTTCCCTTCCTCCCTCCTCCTCCTGTCTTTCCCCCACCGCCATCTCTCTTTCTCTTTCTCTCTCTCTTTCTCTCCCTCTCCCTCGTCTTACCCCTCCTAAGGCTGGGATTGGCTCTCTGGAGTGGCCAATCAGGGCGGGCAGACAGGGAGGACATGTGAGTACACGGCAGGTCTAGAGACTGACCCCTGCTGGGCGGCAGGTCAACTGGGCATTAAACTGGTAGGGGGAGAGTTGGGGCACAGGAAACGTTCCCTCTTCAGACATCATGCAGGGGAGTGTGTCTGTGTCTTTGTGTGTTGTGTTGTGTTGTGTTGTGTGTGTGTGTGTCTATTAGATGGGTGGGGCAGGAGTGTGTGTATGTGTATGGGTGTATGTGTGTGTGTGTTGGTTTGGTGCTGCGTTTGAGTATGTGTATATTTGTTGTGGTGTTAGCTGTGTGTATGTAAGTGTATATGTGTGTATATCGACAGTGTGTGTGTGTGTGTGTGTGTGTGTGTGTGGTGTTGGTGGAGGCGGTGGTGGTTGGGGGCTGGGGGGCTGGGGGGGCGGGAGGGTGGTGGTCATCTCCGGTGTGCTCCCTGGTTGGCCTCCTGCAACTGGAGACTCTCCCGTCTGCTAAAAGCCTGAATGAGATTAGAGCAGCATCATAATCGTGATCACTCTTACTTATCTCCATTATCCCTGATTTACCCATCCCAATTATTCCATCTCACGTCCACTATTGATCTCAATGCGCTCCACTAAAAAGCCTTGGCACTGGGCAGGAGGTGGTCATTACCTGTGTGTTTAAAAGCAGAGCTGAGTAGGGACTCTAGAGAGAGGAGATTGTGTGTGTGTGTGTGTGTGCGTGTGTGTGTGTGTGTGTGTGTGTGTGTGTGTGTGTGTGAGTGAGTGAGTGAGTGAGAGATAAGCCCTGGCATAGACTGGTATTAATCCTGTCTGTTTTGCATTGTCAGTGCCTCTGTTTGAACAATGCTGTTGTCTCCTTGTTTGCTAATTTAGGAACAAACATTTGCCTGTGCAGCAAACAAGCTCTCCCAGGAAGTGTTATTAATAGGATAATTAAGCTGACTGTAATGAGCTGGATTACTGCTAATTATGACAAGATTTGTTTTGGCATTTGTCAGAGAGGAGGCAGCGAAGTGTTAAAGTCTACCTAGGAGTTCATTACGGCGATGAGTATGCACCTGAGTGCACAGGACAGACTCCAGGTCGCCAGGGTGTGTGTTTGTGTGTGTGTGTGTGTGTGTCCCTGATGTATGTGTGTGCTTCCCCTTGGGACAAGCTGCCAGGCTAGAACACACAGTGCCAGCGTGTGACCCAGGACACAGTCATTTACTCAGATAATCACACATACATACACACACAAACACAAACCAAGGACACACATACACACACACACACACACACACACACACACACACACACACATTTCCTCCCTTGGCACACAGCGTCTTGCATACATAAACATAAAAATATACACAGATGCATATAGGCACACAAACAAACAGTGTACCTCCCCAGCCTCTTGTATAAATGCCTGGCAGAGGGATGTTGTTGTGTGGCCTGAACCAGAGCACTTCTGTCACTATCGGCCTGAGCAGAGCTCTGGGAAACATTGGCACCATTGACCATAGGCCACTTTCATAGCTTCTTATCCGCACAACTCAAACGGTCTGTTCCAGCGCCTGAGGGGCCATTGGTGGATTACCACTCTTTCTAAGTAAGTAAGCAACAGATTACTCTTTGGGGACACGGGGGGAGGGTGTGTGTGTGTGTGGGGGGGGGGGGGGGTGGGTGTGGGGGGGGGGGGGGGGGGGGGGGGGGGGGGGGGGGGGGGGTGCCACTAATGAATGTAAAAGCGGTCACTAGGATACAAAACAGGAAGAGGGAGGGAGGGAGGAAAAGGGAGACAGAGGCGCTGTGTTCTCCAGATTTTGACGTCTATTGCATCCCCTCACAATGCTGAGGCTGAGGCTTAATGGATCTGTGTAAACAACTCATTTGGAATGGATTAAATTGAAATAATTTATCATCAAATCTGTTCGACGCGACGTCAAGAGGAGTACGTGTCAGGAAACGATTTTCGGGGCAGAAAAACAAACAGCCACTCAGGGAATTAAGAGAGCAGATTTGCTTCACAGCTGTGCATTACACACACACATCCCACCCCTACTCATACACACACACACACACACACACACACGCACACACAAACACACACACACACACACCATAAACCCCTTCTAAACCCCATGCTGTTTCAAGAAACAGACGTTTATATTTCTGCGGTTTGACATGAGATCAAAACCTAGCAAGCTACCAGGGCATTTGCATTTAAACAGCACATGCTAAAAAGGGGGCTTTCACTTCCACTTGGTCCACACTAAGTGACTGCACTTTGGCTGGAGATGAATCCATGTCAATCTAAAATTTGAAACATTTGCCCCTGGGCGACATTGCAATAGCCTAAATCTTAAGTTATTCGAAGCTGAAAGGCATAATTCTTTAAAAGCTCCCCTCTTAATTTGCCAAATACTCAATAAAAATGTGGCAGGGAGAGGAAAGGACAGAGGGGGAGGGGAGAAAATCTTAATGCATTTGCAGTTAAAGCCCAGACTACGCTCACACTCCATTAAAACACTCGGCTTGCTCCTGCAGCTTTGGATAAGACAGCTAAGTCTGAGATTTCAAGCTTTGGCTTATCGTCATCTTCGCACCACAGTCACACAAAGTGCAGCAAGCATGGGCATAAATCCCCCGGTCAGGCCCATGGAAAATAAACACATTCAGCTGGGAGCGGAACCACGCGGGAACAGGCTGCCCAGAAAAAAATAATCAAAGACCAATTCCTATTCACATGCTTTACCTGGGCTACCGGTCTATATGCACACTATGTGCATGTGTACACATGCACGCGCTCGCACACACACACACACACACACACACAGTCATTATATAACAGGACTTTTCATTTACTTGAAAAAGCAAAGATGAGATTATGGAGAAAGCTCATTTCTTGCTAAACTTGGACTCCAGTTTCCCAAATAAAATTGCTTTTATTCTTCCCAACATGTGTTCGGGAAGATTAAGGCGCTGTAATCTTGTGCGGCTTAATAGGCGGCTGGGTGCGGAGTGGAGGCTAAAACAGAAAAAGTGGAACGAGCCCGCTCTGGTTTACAAGATGATTTTAATCCTGTTTATTAAATTATAAAGAACCTTAAAGGATCAAGAATATTGAGTCGAGGATTTAAATGATTCATGGTATTTTTTCCCTGAGTTATTTGATAGCACAGGATCATGAAGTATTGAGGCAATGCATTGCAAATCTCTGAGTGAATGAATGCTTCCAGTGCAGGCTCATTTGGGGGAAGGCAAAGACACAGAAAAGGTTTGTGTCTGGCACCATTCCCCCTACTAATGTAGGAGAATATCAGGAACACAGGCAGGCAGCCACACCGAGGAGTCATCTGCTGACGCAAAAGCAGCGCCTGCTCTTCCGCAAGCCCCTACAGATGTGTCTGGGAAAAAAAAGCGAACAAAAACACCTACTATGTTTGTTTTGCCCAGGACATATTGGGTTCAAAGTTCAAACAGTGCGAGCGTGCCCACTGAACAAATAAACTCAGTGGTTTTCTACAGTGTTGTTTACACTCTCAGTCACTGGGGAACTGGAAGAATGGTGTCTAAGGTTCATCAGGCATGAGTTAGAGGGAAGAGATGGAGCATTTGCACCATTTCTTCCTAATAGCCATCTGTGGCAGTGTTTCCAGGCTTGTGTATGGGTTGGGGGAGATTTCTTTGGGGGTCATTTTTGTCCTGCCGCGCTGTGGCCCGTGTGAACCTTGTCATGAGGTTGTTTGTTATATCTTCCAAGAGATATTTGAATGTTAAAGTCTCGAATGATATTTTAAGAAGATTAAGAATTAGCAGGAGTTAATGGTCTGGGTGGCTGGCATGTGTGGATTTGCGCAGCTCCAAGAGACGGCCTTGTCAGCGATAACTTCAACTGAGCTATTTGCTAAGAGGATTGCTCCAACTAATCCAAATCAAAAGACATACCATGTGAATTACATCCAGTAACAGATTATTATACTGAGATTAGGACTCGCAACACAAGTCTTGTCATGTCTTTCTATGTGCCAGAAATATGCTGGGGGGTTGGGGTTGTGGGGATTGGGGGGGGGGGGGGGGGGTAGGGTAAATAAACAATAACATGTCTTGATGTCAGCATGGTTGTGGGAGACTGAGAGAAAAGGACATTTTTCATGAGTGCAGTATAGCATGCTGCTGTCCTCCTGGTGTGAAAATCATCCTGAGGCCCATGCCCCATGGAGAAAGAGAGGGAGTTGGATGGAAGAAGACAGAGAGAGATGGGAGAGAGGGAGGGAGAAAATAAGACAGGGGGAGCGAGGACGAGAGAGAACGAGAGAGGATAAAAGGCTGAGAGAGAGAGAGCAAGGGAGAAAAACCTACTGTGAGTGTCAGCACTAACATTGGTTGGACAGATCCCCCTCCATCTAACCCCAAAACAACTATGCTTTTATTTCTTTAGTGGCTTGACAAGTGTGTTTCTTTCCAGGCATCCGGCAGTAAGTGCTGTAATACGCAGCTTTGTGTTGAGATGTCAAAGCAAGTTACCGTCTGCCGCACAGGGAGAGAGGAGGAGAAAGAGGAAAAAAAAAAAAAACATTAGCCTACATATTTAAAGAGTCCCTTTTTCCAGGCAGGCTATACAAACAAGTTTGTATCCTTGGCCTAGAAATGCTTCAAAGAACTAGCATCGTGGTGCGACACAGGCGAAACATACACACACACTGACGGAGAGACTTGCATTGTGTTCAGGGCGTAGATGTGTTGCATTGGCCTCGTATTGTCAAATGTAAAAGCACTCCTTTTAGAAGCTAAGACGCTTGACCTTCTTTTGAAGTGTTTGTGCTGCCCTGTCTCATTCTTCTGCTAATGAGAACGTATCAGTGTTTGCCAATGAATGACACGGGCTGGCCCATGCTAAGGTCAGACTCGAGCCCACACAGAGGACATGTGAGAGCCACTGAACACTCCGCCACGCACAGTCTAATAGTCCCCTGCAAACGGAACAGCATGAATGGCAGAGATAGAGAGACGCAAAAAATGCATACAGAAAAAGAAAAGGGGAATGAGAGAGAGGAAGAGCAAGAGAGAGAGAGAGAGAGAGAGAGAGAGAGAAAGGAAGCAAGGAGAGGAGGAAGAAAAAGAGTTCTCACCACAGCACAGAGGAGACAAAAGCAGAAGGTAATCCGCCAAGGATGATTCATTCAGCCGCGCGCAAGACAGATACAAGCGAGACCTTGAAGCACAGAACATCTAAGGAGAAAAGGCAGAGGATTGTCGAGGCACTTCCGACAGAGTGTTTGATGTGAGTCTCTCTCTGTGTGTGAATATGTGCGTGTGTGTGTGCTTGCGAGTGTGTATATGGGTCTGTGCATGTGTGTGTGTGAGAGAGAGAGAGAGAGAGAGAGAGAGAGAGAGAGAAAGTGCAGGGGGAGCTGATTAGCAGTGAGGATGAGGGCTGTGCTGTGCTGGCTTTTGCTGGAGGACATGCTTTTAAGAATCCTGCTCTCTCTCTCTCTCTCTCTCTCTCTTTCTTTTTCTCTTTCTCCCTCTCTCTGTCTCTCCCCACTGGTGTGCCCAGCTTAGGGAGTTATCAGAATTCTCAGTGGTCAGTCCCACCCACCACCACCACCCCTCCACCACCACACATCCCTCCCACCCACCTCTAAGTAGATGCTAAGGCAGGCTAGGTGGGTGGGTGGATTATCTCACTCCCCAGAACCCACACCACCACCCCCTCCACCTCCACCCCCAACCACACCACCCGTCCAACCCGCCCCCCCATTCTGGATTAAGAATGCTACACTACACTGGAGTGTGAGAAACGCTTCAGTTCTTTCAAAGAAAAGCTCTGCTGCTTCAGGCTGCCCAGAAGAGGCTGTGAACATTTCCTTAAGCCACAACAGGCAGGCAGGTTGGGAGCTGTGGTGATGTGTGTGAGTGTGAGCGGAAGCACATTAGTGGGTGTTTTGGTGGTGGAAGGGGCCGACCATGCGCTCATGTGATGGGTCTAGCATGTGCCAACACCTCTGGGCCCCGTGGACACACACACACACACACACACGTTTCTAAATTGAAGTCATGTATCTCAGTGCAGGACAGGAGAGTGGAGAGAGGGGTACTCTACATGGACTCAAGAGGACATCACAACCACTCTCAGTACTCTCTCTCCCTCCTCCCTCTTACACACACACATATACACACACACACACACATACACACACACACACACATGCAGGAGCTTACAGAGGACACTCTCTCACTTACACTTACACACTTTCTGTCTCTGCCCCCCCTCCCCCCTCACACACGCACACACAAACATAGAAACTCAGACTCTGCACACAGCTCTCTGTCTCTGTTTTCATTGTTCACACTTTAGAACCCTCTACCAGAACCACAGACACACACACACACACACACACACACATATATATATACACACTGTTCTTTGCTCCTTTCCTCAGTCAAATGTATAAGCTGAGAAACTCAGACTCTGCACACAGCTCTCTATCTTTCTGTTTTCATTGTTCACACTTTAGAACCCTCTACCAGAAGACACACACACACACACACATACACACCGCACATACACACACTGTTCTTTCCTTAGTCAAATGTATGAGCTATACTTATTGTCTCTCCGAAACCCACCCACATACATGCAAACACAAGGGCTCTCAGGGTCTAACACTAGTATCTGTTAGAGTGTTTAGGTAAATGAAATACAATACTGCAATCCTGTGATCATACGCATTACGTAAAGACAACACCCTCACTGTCTCTGCTTACTTCACACAAAATCTGAATACACACACACACACAACAAACACAAACATTAGCCTCCATTATCAAGAGAGGATGATGAAAGGCTTTACATCATTTCCTAATCCGTTTGAACAGAAGAGAAATGGCTACTGTGTCAACACCTGATACATCTCACACCCTGACAACAGGAGGAGGGTGTGTGTGTGTCAGGGGATGTTGAGAGATCAAAAAGAAACAGTGTTCCAATTCTCCTGAGGCCCATCTACTATACAGGACAAACTCCACTCCCATCCCTCCACCCAACACACACACACTTTCTCTCTCTGACACACACACACACACACACTCTCTCTCTCTCTCTGACAAACTCACATACACTCTCTCTCTCTCTCTCCCTCTGATACACACACAAATGCACACACACACAAACTCTCTTTCTCTCTCTCTCTCTCTCTGCTGAAACACACTCACATTCTCTCTCTCTCTCTGTCACACACACACACACACATGCTTACACACACAAACTTTCTCTCTCTCTCTCTCTCTCTCTCTCTCTCTCTCTCTCTCCTCTCTCACACACACACACACCCACACACACGCACACACAAACACATAGGGACATTTATCACCATCCACCCAGCCAGCCACAAAAGGTGCTATAAAGGTCACACAAGTTGTCTCTTCTCATCTCCTCTCCTCTCTCTCTCCGCCCCTGTGCTCCACCCCACCTCCGCTGTGTGCTCTTCAGCGTGGCCCTCAACGCTATTGTTTAGTTGGGGGGAAGCAGGTGTGGCTGGCTGTACACAACAGATGGCGGGAGGCCATAACTGACAACCCTGGCGAGGGGGAAGTTGCTGGCAAACTTGAATCACACCTGTGCAGTGCGCTCTGACACTTCCATTTGAATTCCACCAGCTCCGCATAAAGACCTTGCTATGCATTAGAATAACAAATATACACACCACAACAAACACCCAGCTGTTTGGCCTCACTGGCCCTGGCCTCCACTAGTACACTCTTTCTCTCTCTCTCTCTCTCTCTCTCTCTCTCTCCTCCTACTTTCCATATCTCTTCATCCCCCTCCCCTTCTGCATGCACTTCTGCTACCTCCCTGCTAGTTCTCCGTCTCTCCGGTCCTCTCTTGCATACCCAGCTGGACATACTGTGTTTGTGTGTGTGTCTCTCTCTCCTCCTACTTTCTCTGTCTCTTCATCCCCCTCCCCTTCTGCATGCACTGCTGCTATCTCCCTGCTAGTTCTCCATCTCAGCATTCGTCTCTTGCATACCCAGCTGGAGATACTGTGTTTGTGTGTGTGTGTTTTTGTGTGTGTGTGTGTGTGTGTGTGTGTGTGGGTTGTGTGTGTGTGTGTTCATCTCCTGCGTACCCAGCTGGAGGTGCTGGCAGTCGTCCCCTAGAGGAAGGCGAAGATGTAAATGTGCATTTCCACAGATGGAACAGTTGTAAGAACAAGGACTTCTAAGTGCACTTATGGGCCCGCCCGCTCTCCCAGAGGTTGGGGGCTTGACGGCCTCCCTCCTCTTTTCTCCTCTTCCTTTCCTCCTCCTGGCTTCCCTTCCCTCCTCTCTTCTTCTCCTCCTCTCATCTCCTACTTTTTTTTCCTATTTTCTCTTTTCCTCTCTCTTCATTGTGTAGAACATAACAACCAGACAGCATGGAGTGGATATGAGTTTGGCACCAACAGTAGCACCACCAGGGCCTCTTGTATCCCTCCAACCCTCAACCCGCCCTCTCCACCATCATAAAAGTCCTTCTCGGCTGAGTCCTTATGATGTTCCCTGCACCGTGCAGTGCTGTGTCTACAACACAGAGGAGAGGAGAGGAGAGGAGAGGAGAGGTGCACCCGGTGATGAATCAAACATGAGGTGCCTGTGTTAGTTAGTAGCTACATTTTTTTGCCCCGCACAAGTCGAAACAGCTTTCATTCCCACCAGCTCCTGTGGGAGACGCGTCCCAGTCTGAAGTCGGGGGGGGAGCATAGACTGCCAGTCAGCCACAACCCACAGGGAGTGTGTGTGTATGTGTGTGTTGGTGCATTCGGACCAACTTGTAAACACACAGGTTGGCTATGTGGTGCCTGAGCCCAACATCAGAGCCATTTACATAAAAGAAAGAGAGAGGGAGCATGAAAGAGAGAGAGAGATGTCTCAGTGGAATTGAGCATTTAACTGTGCTTATTTCATGTGTTTTGTTTTGATTTTCGTGTGCGTGTCTTTGATCTGAACCCAAGTCACTGCTAGCTGCAAACACACAGAGAGAACTGGAGCTCATTCATTTGCATAGGACTAACAGAAACACTCCAAAGCACCTCCTCACTGGCTTTGCTTGTGTGTGTGTGTGTGTGTGTGTGTGTGTGTCTGTGTGTGTGTGAGCATAAAAGACACTTCTAGAGCCGTTTGTGGTAGGGGAGGGTGGTGCATGTGTGTGTATTTGTGAATATAAAGAATGAAAAAACCCCAAAGAAGCCACACTTCACAGTGCTCCACCCCTCCCTTCCACACACACGTCATGTGTCAAACCTCTTGCTACCATGACGACGGCCCCAGTGGATATAGACAGGCGAAGAATAACACCTAAAAGGGCACTCCTTTCAACATGAAAGAAAAACCACAGCAGTGCAAAACTGCCACAGAAGTCACAAAACAACTAAGCTTCGTTACAAAACAGCCACAAACTAACCTGAAAAGGCAGTTTAAATTTGTAAAGAGCGAGTTTGGTTCTGTGACCTGACTAGCAGCGAGAGTAGGAAAGGACATCATCAACAACAACAACATACTGGTAATCTTCATCATAAACAACATAATTTTCATCATCTTCTTCATTGCTATCCTTATCACCATCACCTCTATCGTCATTAACACTATTATCATCTTCAGGTTTAGCAGCACCCACACTGACAGTCACACATAGTGGAGAGGGTTGTGGTCGACAGATGGATAGAGGTGGTGTGTGTGTTTGTGTGTGTGTGTGTGTGTGTGTGTGTGTGTGACAGTGGGAGAGAGGGCCAGCAGTGGTGAAACAGTGGGAAGGGAGTTTGCTCCTACTATCCAAAGCCTCCATAAATCAATGGCCATGGCAGCCCAGCAGGGTCGTGCCCTGATCTGACATGGTTGGAGTGCTTGATCCTCTCTTTCTTTCTCTCTCCCTCCCTCCATCTCTATTTATTTCCCTCTATCCACCTCCTTAACTCTCCCCCCCTCCATATCAATCTCCTTATATTTATTTTTCTCTCTACCTCCTAAACTCTCTGTCTCTCTCTGTGCCTCTCTCCCTCACTGTATCTCTATCCCCCTTTTAACTCTCTCTACATCTTTATATTTATTTCTTCCTTAACTCTCTCCTCTCTCTCTCTCTATCTGTCTCACTAACTCTCTCTCTCTCTTTCTGGCAGTGGGCACAGCTATCGTCTGGCAGCCATTGAGAGGCATAGACCCGCCCTGTGCAGAGTGGCCCTGAGATATGCAAACATAATATGGATCTGTAATTAATGGGATTTCTGCAAGCTGCTGCCGCCACCTGAAGCCCAGCCTGGGCTTATAATCCACCCTAATTCTTCAATGAGCGAGAGGGGGGGGGGGGGACGAGACGGTGACGGCGGCGAGGAGGATGACACCTCTTTTAGCACCACCGCTGCACACTCTCAGTGTGTGTTATTGAGGATAGTGCAGCAGTCTCCCGAGAACATAAAACTGAAAATGTCTATTATCACTATATACAAGTATAGAAGTCTTCTTGACCTCTTCTTAATCCCTCATAGCCATCAAAGATCTGTTAGCCATTAAAAGCCAGCGGTGTCCTGCGCAGGCTGGTGTTGAGGAGCCTTTGGATGAGTGCTGATCTCTCCCACTGTAATGTGTCTCACTGATGCTGATGTAACGTCACCACAGGTCTGCTTTACTTTTTTCCCCCTCACAAGCACTTCTCGCAGGCGTCTTACTGGCAGATTTACATTAAGGCCCTCTGGAGCCTAAGAGACGTGTGCGTGAGATGTGTGTGTGTGTAGGGGGTGGGTGGGGTGGGGAGTTTGGAGTGCTTTAGAGGAGATTTCAGCCTGCTCATCAGGTCTAGAGTATCATACCAGATTGCAGAGTACAGAAATCTGGGATTACGACTGGCCAGGGTTATAAATACCTCAGGCGTACTTGGGGGTCGGTAATGCCATTGCCGCCACTACCGGCACTGCCGCCTCCTCGGCGTGATCCTCTGACAGACAGGGGCAGGCATCGAGAGCCACCGCATCAGCTTTTCTTTCCATAGGTCATTACTGAAGTAACGATGCACCCAATAATGCAATGAGAGCATATTATAGCCGCAATTCATAAAAGTCAGCCGGCATGAGATTTTCTGTTGTTTTAGGGTCATGGGAGAGAAGGCTTGTGATTATGCATTATGAAACAGCAGGGGAAAAATGGAAAGACGAAAATGTGCGTGTGTGTGTGTGTGTGAGAGAGAGAGAGAGAGAGAGAGAGAGAGAGAGAGCACTGCACTGAATGTTTTTCTATACTCCATGTTTTTTTCTCAGTGCTGTGGCCTGGATAGGTCAGGACTGTTAATACTCTGTGGCCCAAGAATGAAACCGAATCTGCCTAAGATTAATTATGTAAACAGCTGGCCGTTGCTATGGCGCTGCGGCGCAGTGGGTTGCAGTGCAGTGCGGCGGGGAGCCGGGTGAGGTGCTCGGTGGGGGGATATTCTTGGGGATTTGGCCTCTCTTTTTCTGTGCTAAATTCTTTGTTTGTGTAGAAACACTGGCGAGGCCTTTAGCCCAGATTACAGCCTGTGGTCAGGATCAAGACAATCAGCCTGTGAATGGGCCACAGGCCAGCTCCACACACTAGAGGAGACAGCAGCTCAGCTCCGACACATAGCAGACGCCAGCAGGGAATACACACACAGATACACACACACACACACACACACACATATACACATACACACACACACACACACACACACACACACACATCATGGCTGACAGATCTTGGCCCCAACTCTCAGACACCCAGGGACAGACATACGCTCTTGGTCCCATTCTCGTCCTCTGTTCTAAGCCTGAGATGGTGAATTACAGGCTTTAATGCCCCTGGGTGCATGTCACATTCACACTACTGCCCCTGCTCCTCTGACATCATTTAAGAGGAGAATCTGCCACGTCGAATCGCATTAAGAACCAGTCATGCTGAGGGTGTCAACTCAGCTTTGAGTGAGAATTATTTAATCGAAGAGTTATCAGTAATTATCTCTCTAAGCCCGCCAGCTACCATCAACGAGTTATATCCATCATAAAATACACACAAGATTTTACATGTAGAAAACCAGCCTCTAACACACTTACATAAACACACACATAAACACGCACACACACACACGTGCAAACGTACAAACAGACAAACAACAGCCCAAGGCTAGCCAAGCTGCTGTCTGTTTATTGTTGTTGCAGATCTTAATCTGGGCCGGCTTCATAACTGACATTTTCAATTACATAGCAAACACCTAATCAATAAGTATTGATCAGGCAGCCAATACTTTCTTAAAAGAGTCATTTGGCCAAGCGAGGCTGCCAGAGAAGAAATAGAGCCTAGCCTGTCAAGGTCAGGGTTTAGTTAATGAGCACCGGGTGACTGCTTTATCGAAGAGCTTCAATGCTATTGAGCGACTGAAGGCTGGATGCTTTTAGGGGCCAGCGATTACTCTGAGCGCCCCCACAACAGCACACACACACACACACACACACACACACACAAACACACACACACATGCACACCATCAGCATATCATCTCTTTTTTTTCACAAGTAATTTATGCATAGGCATCCAATTTCATCTCAGCGTCCTGTGTTGATCAGCTCATTCCGCTGGAGGGAGGGATATCTGTGTGAGTGTGTGTGTGTGTGTGTGTGTGTGTGCATGCTCTCTCTCTCACTCTCTCTCTCTTTTACTCTCTCTCTTTCTCTCTATCTCTCTCTCAGACTTGCAGCCGAGTGTGAAAATGATTTCCGCGGATGAAATGATGACCCAGAATTTCCATTTGCACCGAAAGTCAAACAGTGTGGTGCAGGCGGTCATGGTATACTGGCAGGGCATTGCTGCCAGGCACACACACACACACATATTCACACATGAACACACACACACGGACCAGCTGTAGGTCCAGAGATCGCACTTTCACAACTAATCTTTCTCCCTCTTGCTCCACTAAAACACACACACACACGCACACATACTGACACAAACACATAACTTGAGTGGAAGAAGAAACATCAGTGTTCACATACCCATCTATCAACAGCCACCCGACTGGATGCTTTGACTCCCCTACTGTGCTCCCCTCCCCACTGCAAGTGTTTCTAATGAAGAAATGAATACCCAATGAATAGTTAATAACCATGGTCACAAAACAAGAGAACAACCACATGTACACATTGTTTTTTTTTTTGCAGCTCTTGTCTCTGACATCTGACCATGATCTCTTTTGTCCCTGCCTTGGGCTAAAGACGTGTTGCACAGATTAAAGTGCCTCGGCGAAAGCCTCTCCCTGGTCTCCATTCAGGGCTAATCTGCACCAATGCACTCCTCACCTCACCTCGTCATTCCAGAGTCACACCAGTCAAAGTGCAGGTGGTGCGCTTTAGGAACAACCCTCCCACCCCCACCACACACACACACACACACACACACACACACACACACATATATACCAGGCCCCCTCCTGTCTCTGTGTTTCACAGAATGGCTCCTGATCCTCCTCTGTAATTACACCTCCCCACAAACACACCATGTCTCCTAGCCTGAAGGAGTGGGCGTGTATGTGTGTTGGTGAAGGGTGGGGGGGGGGGTCGTCAGGGTGTTGCCGCCTCCAGGGCAGTGATTGAGGGGTTTGGGGTGGGGTTTTAGGGGTGGAGAGGTGGTGGTGGTGTGTGTGTGGAGGGAGGGGGGGGAGTAGTAAATCAGATTAGAGGGCCACTCAGCCTCATCAAATGATTCCTTATCTGCCTGAGACAGCTTAACAGTACACACACACACAGTCACTCACAAAGCGCAATACCCAAGCACGGCCTCCAACCTTACCTTTAGCTCACAAATGTCGGTACCACACAAGCATTTGAATAGTGGGGAAGGCAGATAGCTATCAGTCTCCTGGTGACCTCGAGTATTCATTGGAAGTCTTTTTTCATTTGGAGGTTCACCTCCTCGCAGCACAACCACAGAGGGGTTGAGAGGGCCAGGAAAGACACATCCAAAATACGACTGAGAAGAAAACAACAGCCCCCCCTCCCTGCCCAGACCCCCCCAGCCTCCTCCACCCTACTCAACACAAGAAAAGGCATGGAAGGTGTCCAATCACGGTCAGATGAATAAGATGGATGAATGTTAATCATGGGCTTGCATTGCCAGCTCCACTCCATGGCCTTCCTTCCCCTTCACCCGCCGGCCCCCGCCACCTCCACCTCCTCCACTCTCAAGTATCCCAGCTAGCATCCCGTCCCCACAAGTCCAGATCCTCAGTGGGAACAGCAGAAGGGCTTAAGTAAACAGTGGGAACAAATGAGCTCTGTGACAGCTCCCCGGGCGCCGCTCCCCCGGCCTCATCAGGCCGGACCCACTGCTGCCTGTCTGAATGCCTGGCCTTTGTTGCAGACTGAATAGGGGCTAAATATCCCTTGAAATCAGAGCTCTTTGGCTTTCTGCATGTATATTCGGAGGTCGAGCCTTTCACATGCAAATGCCAGCCGTTTTCATTTTCTTTATGGCCCCCGAGCTAGACAATAGCGTCACACCAGGGGCTGATGAATAAAAAAGGTGAAATTGGGCAGTATTTCGGCCTTATCAGGGCTTATTCAACCCCCCTCCTACCCCACTCTTCCCCCCTCCTGCTCCTAATTGTCATCTTTTGCAGCAGGGCCATATTTTTTTTTCTTCCCTTCCTCTTTGCTTGATGTGACAAAAAAGACTCAGCAAAGGCAGAGACAGAGACACAGGCAGAGTCTCTTCTAGCCGGCTGTTTATCAGTACAGCGAGAGCTTAGCCAGAGTAATGCTCCGAAACAATTCACTCAAGGATTTTGTTTGCTTCTGTTGATGAGGCCAGTTAATTTTCACAGCCAACTCATTAGGCCTAAACCACCAATTAATTTCCTTTGTTCTCCGTAATGGCTGATTCCCAAACATAACTTCACTGACAACAAGCACCGCTTGGAGCAAAATTCAAGCAACACACCCCCCCCTGCCTCTCCACCCTCAGCTCCTTACACACATACAAGTGCCAGTCAGGTAGTCTTATCACAAAGGCAGAGAAAAGGGGAGGGAAGGGGAGAGGAAAGGAGAGGGAGGGAGAGAGAGAAGAAAGAGAACATGAGAGAGAGAGAAAGAGGGAGGGAGGGAGGGAGAGAGAGCGTGAGAGCAAAGTGGAGAGAAAAGGGAGGGCTGGTGTGAGAGTGGGCCCCTGACAAAGCCTCTCATTAATTGTGAGACATCTTTAAAAGTGCTTGCGGAAGGCAGCTCATTAACCACGCGCAAACTTTGTGGACCCCGGCGGGAAGGAAGACCATTGAGAGTCCTCCGAGACTAAAGGCTGCAGCCACTCACAGTGCCAGTCAACATAACTAGCCTTGGAGAACTACTCCAGCACAATAACAATGATCATAAAAACAATGTCTGAATAACCAAAATACACAAGTTCTGCAGAATAAAAGGGCATTTTCAAATTGAAGGGACGCCTGAGAAAAGCCATTTTCTCCACCGTTATATGACAGCAAACTGTCATTATGTCAAGGTTTTGTCCACACTATCCAGAGATTGGCTGTTTGTGAGTCTATACAATTTGCAGCAGCCTTGGAGAATCCTTGACTACCTCTTGACGATTTACGGGAGAATGGTCCGAACATTGGCTTTTGTCTGCTGCAGACATGAGTGCAATTACCAGACCTCCTGAAATATTTCTCCGGCTTTTATCTTCTGGCAGAAAGAAGAGAAGTACAATGTCTGAGGTAACCACGTTTTTCAGGGCTCTATTAATCCAAAATTGCTTTTTTTGTCGAAGCCCTGGAAATAGAGACAGTCATAGTCTGACAAGAAGCTTTCAAAAGCTTTTACGGGAAACATGATTATGTTGGAATGTTTTTTTCCCTTTCTTTTTAAGATCAATCTGTGACATTGACCTCACTCTATGTTGAACTCCCCCTTCGGCCATTCTGTCATCAAAAGGGGTGAATGGTGACACGTACACATACATACGTTGGACAATATTTCATTAAAATTTCACAAGATCATTCGAAAATGTGTCTCTGTTGTATCTGAAAAGAAAGGAAAATCACTTTGATGATTTCTCTTTGAAGAAAAGATGGAAGAGTAGGTTTAACTTACTATGGAGGTACATTAGGTTAGATTACTATGATCACCACCCACTTAGGGGAAACCATTTCCAGCCATGAACAGAGAGAAACCCCTTTCATAAGTCACGTTGGTGCAGACAGGGTCCGACATTGGTTGCACTTAGCAGGACACAGTTACTTGATCAAATTACCCTGGTCCCATTTATGAGCCATGTTATGAAGGAGTTCCAGGCTCTAGTGAAAGCCTGCTGTTCTGTAGCCGCTGAGGATGACAGATTGAACGAGAGAGAGAGAGAGAGCGAGTAATGTAACCCTGTTCACATGTGATCACGTCTCACAATCCCTCCTGCCAACCTGGCCACCGTCTTTACAATTAAGAGCTCGGTAATGATGTTCTTGATATCTGAGGCACAGCTTGAGGGGTATGGGTGAGTTACACACGTGTGGAGTCTCTCGACGGAATCATCTGTGGGGAAAAAAAAAAAACATGTTGAGGGTAGACAGAGGTCCCCAATTACCCTGTCTGATGTCAGACGGCTGCACTGTCGAATGTTCCCGGTTGATAAGATGTGTCTGACTGTGGGCTAGAAATGACCTATTTTTTCAAGCTCTTTACTCCACAAACTGACTGAACGCCTACAGTCGCTGATACGTATGTCTTCATTAGGAGATGTTTACCCTTAAGAAGGTGTTTATTCTTAACAAGGCCGGGCCCCGAAAGGGAGTAACTGAGATGGAACAGTAGCGTGAAGAGAGAAGCACAATTCCAGCATTAGCAAATAAATAAGGGATTAAACCAGAAACAATTACCATCAGGGCAGCTAATTGGCATGGTGTGGGAGGGAGAAGGGGAGTTTGGAGGGCGCAGGGAGGCGAGGCTGGCATGGCGTGCTGAGAGAGGGAGTCTGCGGGTGAGGATTACCAAAAGGCCTCCCACCCAAGACAGAGCAATTAGTGTCTGACGGGGAGATCCATCCTGTCCACCATCAGGGCCGTCCCCCCGGAGCGCACCGCGCCGTGCAGAGAGGAGAGCGAGCCGGAGAGAACCGGGAGGCAGGAGACGGGAGGGAGAAGCCTGCTTAGCTCTGCACTCACACTGAACCCGTTATCCTGAGCACGGGCGTTTGGGGATGAGCAGGAGCAATATAAAGCACACTCTGGATTAACTGCCCGTAAAAACAGCCTCACGCAGAGACTCCTCATTAAACCAGCGCCCTCGGAATCACAGGGAATTAGGCAGAGCCTTCCACTTTCACTGCACCCAAATGTACTGCTGGGAGGAGGCCCTCCCCCTACTCAAAGCCCCTCTTCAGGAAATGATGCAGAGACTTCTCTGCGATGGATGACGCAGATGGGAGGGGCTGGAGGAGAGAGCTTGGTGTGTGTGTGTGTGTGTGTCTCCATGTCTGTGTGTGTGTGTGTGTGTCTGTGTGTGTGAGGATGGGGAGGGGCGTTGTTCCACTTCAGTGCTTGCTTGTTTAAATGTGTCAGCATCGCAAGCAGGATACTCCATTCAAATGCATAATTACCATTGCCAAGACCAGGAAACTCATTTTAATATTCTAGTTGATAGCTTGCGCTGAGTCTGCAGCTATAACTCCCTGAGCTAACAGTCTGGGCCATTTTCATCATCTCTGTTATTGAATGGCAGACAAGGAGGAGAAGCACAGAGGAGGAGCAGGCTAATCTAGTCAAGAGCACATCACAAAGGCTCCAGTGGCTCCAGTCCACCAGCCCGGCACCAAAACGTCTCTGTTTCCCTCAGGTAAAAGCCATCATTATCCCAACTTTCCACTTCTTCATCCTGGTGTCCTTTTGCCAGTGCGTGGTGATTGCCAGCATTCAGGGATGGGGATAAGGGCTGAGTGTTCCATGCCAGCAGTGACCGGTTCAAGTCCACCGGCATGCCAAGTCCTGAAAAGACCCCGTGGCCTCCCCCTTCTGCCAAACACGGAGCGGGCACAGTGGCCGAGACTGCCGGGATGGGTGGGCATGTCGAGTCGGCCGGGCCCATTTAGGGATTTTCCGTGTCTGTGTTCCGATGGCGAGCCGGGTTACTGGACAAGCCCGGATGGCTTTAGGGGTTAATCCGCTGCTATTTGTTTCTGCTTATGGACGGACAATATTGTTCTATTAGCCTTCCTATGGCCAATCTGCCCACCAGCTGGGCTTGTTTACCTGGCACAAACACTGATACCAAAAGCGGGTTTTCAACCGCCACAGCACCACAATGGAACAGATTACTATTTCAGTGAGCCCCACCAGAGCATTAATCTATCCAAAAGCTAAAGATTATCCATTGCCAGCCAGCGAGCCAGCACGCCCAGCCCGCCCCTCCCCCCGTCCGCCAGAGCTCCTCTGAAATGACCAAATGTCATTAAAATAATAACGATAATGATTTAGGCAGATAGTACACATGAGCAAAGCAGAGATTACTCTCCCAGCAATCATTTTAATTAAGTGTAAAGGCCCAGAATTGCCCCTCCTCTCCCCTCCTCCCGCCAGCCTTTCTCCCCCTTTCTGTGAACATCTAATACACCAACGTACACCCACCCCCCCCCCCCCCCCCCCCACACACACACACACACCCCGCCATGCCCCTTCCCTTCCACTCGCCTGCCCCCAGACAAAAGCTCAGCACTGAGGCGATTCTGTGAGAGGAGGACCATTTATCCCGGCAGGTTTGTGCCGATACACCGCACCCCCACACGCCCAACCCCAAACACACCCCCACCCACACTAACCCCCCCCCCCCCCCATCCCCTCCCCCCTCCCCTCACAGAGAGCGCATTGTGTCCCTGTGAGGCTGCCAGGCTGCTGTCAGTTTGCATACAGCTTTTTCAGGACACAGCCTGCAATGCTGACATGTGTCCACTGACATTACCCTGCTTGGGATACCTCCTCATAGTGGCCAATGGGGTGGGAGAGGGCAGCCCAAGGGAAGGGGGGAAGGGGGAAAGGGGGGGACGGGGGAGGGGGGGGGGTGGTCTAAGGGGGTCATGACTAGAGTTAAGTACAACACACACACACACACACAGAGAGGCGACACGCACCTCAGGTTGGGACCATGCTGCCACGCTTCGCTTCCTCTCCTCCTTGGACGCAGATGGTGAATGACGAGAGTGGCAGCCATGTTTGAGGACTCTGACAGAGCTGAGCTGTGTGTGTGTGTGTATGTGTGTTGTCTGTGTGTGCGTCCCACCTGACAAAAATGGGTGTATGCATTGTGTGTGCGTGTAACTAAATGTGTATGTAGTGCTTGACAGAAATTAAGTGTTTGGGGCTATGCCTTGTTTATTGTGTGTGTGTGTGTGTGTGTGTGTGTGTGTGTGCAGGTGTACTGTTTTGACAGAGATAAGGTGTGAGTCTATGTGCTGTGTGTGTGTGTGGCGTGTCCTGTGATCACCAGCGGCACTAGTGCAGAAACAGAAGCCAAGTCTGCAGAAATGTGACATGCCTGAGATAATTGTGAGCAGGCGTGACTATGCACTGTGTGTGTCATGCACCAGTGAGCGTGTGTGTGTGTGTGTATGTGTGTGTGCCTCGCTACTGGCGAAGACATGTCTTTATGTGCGTGTGTGCACAGCAGCCACATCAGATAGTGCATAACCACATAAAGCACAAATCACTGCACACACACACACACACATACACACACACACCATTGCACAAATACCACTCAAAAAACCTCTCTAGAGAGCAACAGAATGCATCTCGGACAAATCCCTGTGGCGTTTCCGCCGCAATTTCCCTGAATCCCTGCTAAATTCCACACTGTGTTTAAAAGCTCTGCCATTCAAGGTATGCATTTTTAAACATCCCCTTGCCGCCTAATGTAATTTTAATGGCGGCCTTTGTGAGAGGCTCATGACAACCATATTCAAATAGTGATGACAGCTCAGCCAGGCGAAGGCGTCAGAGGGATTGTCAGGCTTGTGTTCATCGGCGATGTGGAATGCATGGAAATGCACCCCCTGTCCCCCTCTTTGCATATGCTATTTAGCTACCCAAAATGTGGTGCTGCCAATTTGCCTGCTGCATTAAAGAGGCACCTCACCATTACCGCCGTGACCTGCAAACAAATGAGTTGTTTTGACACAAAGGTCTCCGTCTCGTCGAAGCCAGCCCATCTTTCACCTCTCGCGGCTAGTGACCTCTTCCACACACCCCTCTCTTTCAAACACAAAACTCCTCGGGCTCCTCCAACCCGTTCACACACACAGATACAGACACAACACACACACAAATACACACACACATAGACAACCACCTCCCCCGTTCCAGACCCTCTCCATAAACACAACTAGTCTTTAGATCCCTAGTGACTGCCAACCAGTTGTCAAAAGCTTTTTTTTTACTTCTCAAACTCTTTTACTCTTTCCTTCTTTCACTCTCTTTCTCTGCTCCCCTGTCACTCCCCCCCATGTGTCTCTCTCTCACCACTCGTGTTAATGTCCCTACTTTGACTATCTCATCTGCTCCTGGACACAAGAGTGAGAGGAGAGGCCCCACAAGGGAAGTGTGGCTGGGTGGGTGGTTGTGGTTGAGTGGTGTAACCTGACAGACTAATGTGAATGTCTGTTCTCCCACCACTAGGGGCAGCACTAATTCTACTGCTAATAGTACTGCTAATACTACTACTACTTCTACTACTACTACTGCTACTGCTGGTCCTGCTGGCGAGAGCTGCTTGATTGCGCATTAAGAAGCGTGCCTAAGTGGAGGCACTAGCTTGGGGGAGAGCCCCACCACCACCCAGCCATCCCCACTCCCTGTCTCTCTCCCACCTGATGTCTGACGGGAGAAGAGGGAAGGGGGTGGCACAGCTGACAGCAGTCCTACCCACAAACACACACACACACACACACACACACACACATGCCCCACCCCATGCCATCTGTTCTTCAGTAAAGTGGGCCCGGCGCGGGACTGTGTTGTGCTTGCAAGTGAGGCGTTCTGTTTTGTTTACAATAGTGGGCGTGTGTGTGTGTGTGTGTGTGTGTATGTGTGAGCGGGGTGGGGTGGGGGGTGGGGTAGTTGGGGCAGGGGGTCGTTCAACATATCAGTGATCATGAACAAAAGCCAGGCAAAACACACTGAGCCATCACAGCAACACCCATAGGTCGTCTGTCACACACTGTCTCACGCACGCACGCACACAAATACACTCACACACACACACGCACGCACACACAGCACTCTGATTAATTGGAGTTATTATCAGAGGTGGAGAGCAGGGACATGAGAGAGGGGTGGAGTCAGCTTGTTGTCTGTCTCCTCATAAAGGCTTCATGTGTCACCAGGGCCTCCAAGACGAACAGCAATCTCCCATCTGGCTCCCAGTAACACAAGCACAATCATTACAGCAATTATCATCAGCTCTGTTATTTATGCACCGTTTGTGTAGACGACCCCCCCCCCCCCCCCCCCCCACACACACACACACACACACACACACACCGTTGAAGTGTTTTTCATACACCCATTCATTTTAGCCATCACTATGTGTCCATTTGACCAAACTATGTGTTAGCGGCATTGCATTTTGAAAATGATACAGAGAGAGAGTGAGCCCAACTCGCAGTGAAGCATTGCCAATAACCATCGGTAATAATTAGCCATAAGAGCCTTTTACAGTCCTCCTCAGTTTGATTGAAGAGCTCAAGGAGAACTTCATAATCATGTTAAATGAAAGGTCCTCTAGATTTAATCTCAACTCTCCCAGCTCTTAATTACTTATTTGTACCAATTATTTGCTTTACTGAACCCATTACACCCCATTTTCACCTCAAAAATTAACTGATGGCTTACACAATTACGACTGCAAAGCGCTCTCCTGGGGAGCTAGCACAAAGCTACCAGCTAACAGCCTAGGGCACTGCACTTCATGGGATTCTTGCCAAACATGTCAATTATGTCTGAAATCACTCTGAACTAATGTGACACAACGCAGGTTTACAAAAACACTTCCTCTCACATAAAACGGACAGTAAACACAGTATTACAGCAACTCTTCCATGAGCTGACCGCTTCTCTGACAACAATTTGTTTACCAACTATCATGAACATCTTCACGCCTTTGTAAATTAATTTATTCACAAAGCATTTTTAGTTGCCTGGTTATGTGATAGTTTATTTGGAGGCAGATAAGAAGCAAGGGTTTGCAAGAAAAAAACACTGTGAAGTGAAATAAAAAAGGATTTTTAACACAAACTCCACTCCAATATAGTGTGTGTGCTTAATCCTGATCTTTACTGTTAAGCCAAGTAAGTACAGCAACAACTGCATCCTTTTCCAGTCCACACACAGTGGTGAGGTTGGGTAAGGGGTCAGCACCTCATTAATGTCACAGATACACCCTGAAGATTGTGTCGCATTTTATGAGCATCAAATGACTGGAGCCAAATGGGACGGCCTAGGTAAGCGGCACATATCGCCACATCACTGATAGCAGAGGCACTATCTATATGACACAACCATGTACTCTGACTCTGTGGCAGCATGGGTGGACTCTGCCACTTGTTAGCATTGTCTAAATTTAGACCTTGTGTGTGTGTGTCTCTCTTTTACTGTCTGTCTGATTGTACACACACTCACGCTCTCCTTTACACACACACACATCTTTAAAAGCTTCCTGTCTGTGCTCATGATATTTCTGTCCCACACACACATACCCCTATTTCTCTTTTTCCGTTTTTTCTCTCTCACTCATTCCCTCACTCCAGTCTACACTAACACAAACTTGAAATCTTTCTGTCTTTCTGTGCTCATGATCTTTCTGTCTCACAGACATACACAATCTTTTTCTCTCTCTCTCTCTCTCTCTCTCTCTCTCACTCACTCTCTTCAATCAAAGAGCCATTTCGGCCCCTGGGAGGACATGCAACAGGATCTGAGGCCTTTCTCAGACAAGTGGACCCATGTTCGTTTGCCTTTCAGACAGGAAGGGCTTAGATCCATAACCCCATGGCGGCTTCCCCCGCCACACCCCACCCCATCCCCCCACCCCACAGTCGGCCTACTTAGTCAGGCCAGGCAGAGTGGAGCGGAGAGTCCTGGTGGTCTTTGTGTAACGCGATTCTGCTGGAATGCTCAGTGAATTACAGCAGCCGCCCCGGGCCCAGCCGGTCCAACAGTGAAGACTTTATTACCCAGATCAAACACAGTAATCACAAAGCACTGGGCACGCTCACATCCCTCCCAGCTAAAAAGCAGGCACTGGCAATGCTCGGCTGATTAAGAGGCTTATTAAGAGGTGGGGGGAGGGCGAGGGGGGTGAGGGGGTGGGGGTCTTGTTCTCAATGCTGACCTGCGGTCAACCCCAGCACTGAAGCACCCAGATCTCCTCGCCAAATGCCAGACTTGAAGAGGGCAAGAGCGGGACTTCCATCCAGCAGCAGCGGAGCCAATAGAGAGGCCTTTCAGGAGGAGGAAGAAGAGGAACATCCAGGCACATGCTCTGTGTTGTGGTTATGAGTCATAGCATGCAATGAAAAAGATCTAAAAGAAAAAGAATTGGCAGATAATGTGTGTGTGTGTGTGCGTGAGAAAAGAAAATTCCACACACACATACAACCTGCTTCTGCCGCTAACCCGCTTTCTAAGGGTTGTGCGATTGCTGAAAAATTCAGTCATGACGCTCGGCGCAGGATTCTTCAGCACAGCTGTCACGCAGAATGAACAAGGGAGAAAGAGAGGGCCATTCCCTCCCCTACTACTCCCACCCTCTCTCTCTCTATCTCTCTTACACACGCACATGCACACACACACACACCAAAGCCTTCTCTAATTTGGGGGCCTGTGTGAAGTGGCCACTTGTGTCCGAGGCTGATGAAAGCTCTCATCTCGAGGGCAGGTCAGTGGATTGTATCAACCGCCCACCCCCCATACACATACACACACACACCTCACTGCATCATCCTGTGTGAAGCACAACCCCCCCCCCCCCCCCCACACACACACACCCTCTCTCTGTCTCTCACTCTCTCGCACACACTCACACACACACACACACATTTTCCTGAGCACTCATGAGGGAGAGAGCAGGGTCCTTTAATCTCCAGGTATTCTCAACTCCTTCATTAAGTGAGGAAGAAAGGCCCCTCTCTCTGGCAGGGCTCCCCTCTCCTCGCTGCGCCCCACCAACATGCGCTCAAGCACGGCTCTTCAGTGGCCCCGGCAGGAGAGGAGGAGGAGGAGGAGGCAGAGAAAAAGACAAGAGCCCGTAATAGTACTGGGAAGACAGAAAAAGAGGGGAGACAGAAAGAGAGAGAGAGAAAGAGAGAGAGAGACTGAGAGAGCGAGAGAGAGAGATGCTGAAAGCATCTTGCCCCAGCCTTTATCTCCACATCCAATTGTTGTGAAGAGGCAGCCGAACCGAGCAAGAGTCTGACAGCTCAAAGAGAAGCGCTCCCACTTCCCTGGGATAGACTGCAGAGGAGAAGAGAGGAGAAGAAAGGAAAGCAAGAGAGAGAAAAGAGAGGGGGGGAGAGAAGGAGAGAACGTGCCTTCTCCTCACCAGTGCATAAGCACTCTGCTCCCCCACTCGACTGTCAGGAGTGCTGCCAAACAGCATCTCGCATCACATGTTCCTCCATAGGCAGAAAAACCCAAAGCCTTTCAAGGAACAAAAAAAAAATGAATTTAGCAGCTCAGTCTAACCTCTGAACCCACTACAAAAGGCCTGTCAGAACTGGTTAGACAGGCAAGCGCAAAAGCTTTTCAGCAAGTGGATTCAAAAACTGCAGATGAGATGGAGGTGGATTAGAAAAAAAAATGGATGAAAAAAGCAAACTGACTTGTCTGTTTAAGCTAAATGGAAAATTAATGGGTGTGTATCAAGACCCTCTTCTCAGCTCAAATGTGCCACTAGGGCAGTCAAGCTGTGTTGAGAAGGCGAGATGATTTTTGTTTGTAAATCTGCCACGCAAAGGTGAGGCTGTTTTTGCTGAGAACGAAGACATTTCTCAAAGACTTAAGCCTTCTTTATCTGATACTTGTCACCACAAGCTAACAAAAACAAAACTATCCAAGAAAAGACGTCCCTTTTGTGTCAGATTGCTCAGAGCTCCTCTTCCTTTTCCATCGCCAGTCTGCTTGTGAGAGTCCCTGATCCAGTGACAGCCGGCACACGTCACTCCCAACCCTCCAGCCCAGCTGGACCACCTGCACACGTGCAAATGAACTCCCAGACTGCCTGTGGTCAGGACTGAGAAATGGAGGGAGCGAAGCAACAACCAGGGTAAATATGTAGAGACAAATAGACAGAGGGAAATGGAGAGAGACAGTAAGGGTGGATGGATGGATGGAGAGAGGAGTGAGATAAAGAGATGGATGGCAGATGGATTAGAGCCATGTGTGAATGTGACTCAGACTCAGAGAGAAGAGAGGAGCAACACTCACACACAACTCTTACCACCCACCAGGACACGTAGCAAGTTTGCCACACCAACACACACACACACACCTCAGTCAAATCTTTGCTTAAGGTCACAAGTTCACCAGCAACTGACTTAAATACACGCCAATACACATTACTAAGTGTGGTACATGAGCACTCACTGCACAACATACTACACTACTCAGCACACCACATGCTGTGCCATCCAGATGTAGTGTTTGTTTTTCATATATTCCTCTTTAATGCCACAGCAAGGGCAATTACAGAGGCATAGAGAACACACACGCACACACACACACACTCATAATCTGTTTGAGCCCCAGTAATGGAGAGTGTGTGTGACACGACTCTGCAACCAGGCCTGTGTTTCGTGCATGTGTGTGCTTGTGTCAGCTGCATCTGCGGTTTCACCGCCGAGCTGAGACAGCGGAATCCTGCGCCAGCCCCTCTACAGCCACCAACACGTGGGGGCCAGACCGAGCACCACCCCAACACACACACACACACGCCTCAGACAACCATTCACATTCGTCTTTTCAACATGACTTCTCAATGGCATACCACCCTCCCCACCCTTCTCTTACAAAACCAGCTACCTCTGCGTCTGCTGTTGAAGGAGAAATCTCAGTGCAAGAAATATGGCCACCCGGACCTTAAATAACCCCAGCAGGCCCTTAGCCTTGGTCTCTTCATCTGCGCCTTATGAAAGATTAATCCTGACACTCCTCGCTTTCATCTGGTGCTCAGAGTAATAGTGTGGAAAGGGTTCATGCCTAGCAGAGCCCAGGTCCTCCACTTCTAAAACAGGAAACAGCAGTTTCATGCATGCAGGAAGAGAGATAGACGGCTTTCTACAAAAACAGTTTATTGAATTATTAACAACTGTACATCTTCAGTGCTGACACAGTTTGCTACATACTTTGGTGTGATTTTAGAGGTCCTTACAGAAAGAAAGGCAGATAAGGAGGGGGGGAAACGATAGAAAAAAAGTGTTCAGGATAGTAGCAAAGACTGGTGCTGAACACTTCGATAGATGCCTGATTAGGAATTTAGAAACCAGTATACCCCCTGCTCACCCAATTTAATGGTATATGTATTTTATCTGTAGGTTATCTTTTCATACAATCCCTCTGTGCCTCAGGCACTCAGCAACACCAAAGTCCAGTGCAGACTGACACAAGACTGAACGCCCAAACGCTGGCTCAGCCCAATCGAGTACACAGCCTGGATTAAAACTACAATCACTCTTGGACAACATTGTTTACACAAATCAGTGTCAGAGATGGAAGAGAGAGGCGCTGTGTGTGTGTGTGTGTGTGTGTGTGTGTGTGTGTTGGGTTGGGTTGGGGGGGAGGGCGGGGTCCAAAGAGGGAAAGGCCTGCAACTCACAAGGTCCACCATGTCACAGGCATGCTAAACTCCACTGATAGCCAGTCCCACAGTATTATCAGCGTGACAGACAGGCCAAAGCATTCTGTCAGTAAGTCCAGTCGGACAGCAGGGCTCCACAGTTCTCCAATCCAGCAGGTCTGGGTTGGGTGGGGTCGGGGGTGAGGTTCAGGATCATGTGGGATTGGAGGACTGCTCTCCTATACAGTCTGTATGTTTAATCCAGACGTCCAAAATTCCATGTCCAAAGAACACAGGTAACAGGGCAAAAGGGCACAGACAAGTAGCACGGTTAGTTAACTTCACGTTTAATGATGAGGATTCATTTACAAGGACTCCGAACAGTTCCTCCCTAACTTGTCCATGGCCTGTGTCAGCACAAGCCCAAGTGTGTGTGTGTGTGTCCAAGATTAGTCCAAGAAGCAGCATCAGTCTATCCAGGGGCCTTTTTTCAGCGCCAACATCCAAAGGACATCTCCATAAAATTTTCGTAAAATGTTCCGGCTCAGAGAAGTTCATGGGATTTTTCTTCTCCCCTTTTTGTTTTTTCCCCCTCCTATTCATTTTTCTATAAGAAAGACATTTCCGGAAAAAGGTCAGCCTGGAGATTGTGCTTACAAAAAAAACAAAACAAAACAAAACAAAATTCTTGGAAAAAAATGGTCTAACCTACTTTCTAAGCAAGCATTGAGGAGATGGACAGAAAGAAAACCATCACAAGTATACCAGGACATGAAAATATATATATATTTAATATATATATTTATAAAATGTCTTTATTACTCCAGTATGTACACTTTTCACAAGACGTCCAAGGAGCATGGTTTAAAAATGAAGCACCGCTTCATGTTACATCACAGAACATTCTCATTTTGTTGGGAAAAAAAAAAAAAAAAAAAAAAAAGAGTAATCAGCATGATGAGCACATGACCCCAGGAGACAAGCCCTCGGGGACAACCCAAAACAAAACCAAAAAAATAAAATAAAAAAAGATTCCAAAACAGCATGACATTATTTACTTCTTTAGTGCCAAAGGAGCTGCACTTGGCATGGAAGTGTTAGCTATATACGCAAGCCTCTATTAACGACTCAAGCCAAAATCCATTGTTAGATAACGAGACCCATTCCGGTCTCGGCTCATCAGTCCGGAGCTGGCCAAGGCCCCACGTCCACCAGAGTGCGGTGAGGGAGGGGGGGAGGAGTAGGAGGTCCTGGTGTGTAAAGTTGAGTGCAAGAGGGGGTGGGGGTTGGGTGGGGTGTGGAGGTTTGGGGGTGAGAGCTTCTCCCCTGATCCAGGCCCAAAACAAGTCCTGGGTGTCCCTGCTTCAGTAGATCACCTCATAAACCGTGGCCTTCTTGTCCCCTGAGCCGGTCACAATGTATTTATCATCGGCGGAGATGTCACAGCTCAACACAGACGACGATTCCTTGGACTGTGGACAAAGATTGGATAGAAAAGCATGTTTAGTTTTGCTGTGCTAGAGGCATTACTCAACACACACACACTTTACTATATTTGCTCAAACTGGGGAGCAGATCAACAATTCCTAAACAGAGCCGAACAACTGTGTGCTGGTAAAAGGACAGCAGGACTGATAACAGTCCAGTAAGCTGAACTTGCCAAGTTCTTAGAAACACGACAGTCACAAAGTCAAACACAAAGACAGTCAGTAGCTGACACCAGGGGCAATGACACAGACATATCGAGTTCCACAAACCCACATAATTCCACTGACTCCAAATATCAACTACTTCCATGTAAAGTAACCATTAAAAAATACCAAAATAACGATCTACAGTGACCTTGCATTTTCTCAAATATTTCAGAAATTTAAGAAATGCTTAAAATAATAGGACCGTCCCCTATTTTATCTTGATGCATCAAATAAGTGTTATCATATCCTGACACGATGTGCAATCTGTTACTGGCATTCAAAAGTGAACTTGAAGTATTAGCAAGTCTTTCCAATCTTGAAGGATTTTCAGTCCCTAGTGTGTGGTTAATGTGTCTTGCATATCCACAGACTGACGCAACAGATGCAGTCTACTGGTCTAACCTTGTTGTCACACTATAACTGCGTCAAACTGCTTCCCTACCCCCACCCCACGCGCTGCCCTTTGAAACTAAACACATTCAGCACACGTTTCAGCCGGCCCGCAGATTAGCTGTATTGATTGGCATACCTGGAATATGCTGGCGCCGTAGGGAGTCCTCCAGGCGTTCAGTAGATTGTCCTTCCCCGTGCTCACGAACCATTTACCTTTACAAAGGAAAATGGAAATGCACTCAGTGCACAGAAACACACACACACACACACACACACACACACAGAGCTAATGGCAGAGGACACTCAAGGTTGTCTCCAAATAACTATTTCTACCAACACACACCATTTCACCCATAAAACAAAGCAGGAAGAACGGAGTGTGTGTGTGTGTGTGTGTGTGTGTGTGTGTGTGTGTGTGTGTGAGAGAGCGCGCAAGAGAGAAATGGGGATGGGTTACAATGAAGTGAACCCCAAAAACAGGATATGTGGCTGTTTGACAGAGTACAGCTGTGTGTGTGGGTGTGTGTGAGAGTGTGTGTGAGTTCTTACCGCAGTAGGCGAACTTGAGTGAGAGCACACAGCTCTCGTGAAGGTGCAGCTGGTACTTGTCTGGCTTGGTGTGGTGGAGAACCTCCACGTTACTGCTCTCCATGCCCACGGCCAACCACTCGCCTGTCGGACAGTAGCCCAGGGAGAAGATCTACACACACACACACACACACACACACACACACACACACACACACACACAAAATTAAATCAAGTGGAAAAACCTCACAGTTCACCACATCCTGACAGAGGTTAATGTAAAAATCTATACACCATACTGAGGGGCCTGATTATATATACAGAACTAATGCAGATGTCAGAGCAGAGGCTGCACCATTTCAGAACAGGACTGCTTGGACGTCCAGTCAGTTCAACCATGCAGCTCTAATATATGAAACACTACTAAGAAAGACTATTATGTGACGCGCCAATCCATGCGGCGGGCCTCACCTGTGAGGTGAAGTCATGCTGCTGCAGTTGCCGGCCCTCCCTCAGGTCCCAGGAGCGCACGGTGTTGTCCAGGCCACCCGTCCACAGCTTGGTCCCGTCGTGGGAGATATCGATGCAGCTGGCACCATCAGTGTGGCCTTGGAACTGCCTACAGAGTGCAGAGAGATGGCAGGTTACCAATGAATCACTACCAGCAGCATCAACAGTGACAAACAACAGCAGTCCATAAAACACAAACATAAACAACAACAATAACGATGAAAGACTTGACCGTCATAGCTCGTGGCTTCACAACGGGCTGACTCATGGCAGTAAAGTCTTTGAGGGTTCAAGGATTAGGGTTAGGGGAGAGACAGGGATTCAGTGTGCTTGTCTGCCCACTCACCTGACGAGCGTCTGGTTGTGAAGGTCCCAGACGGCGATGTTGCCGTCGCTGCAGCAGGAGAAGCACACCTTGGCGTCGGGGCTGATGGCCAGGGCGTAGCAGGCTGGCGCCGAGCTGGTCAGCTCGGCCTTGATGCGCGGCGTCTGCGAGGCCAGGTCCCAGATGGTCAGCGTGCTGGCCTCCCCGCCCACGATGAGCGTCCGGCCGTCCGGTAGCAGCTTGCACGAGCGAATGTAGTTGTCACGGTTCTGTTGGGGGACACAACGGGAGAGGAGCGTAAGGGAGAGAGCTAAACACAGGTGAACGGATGAGAACTTAAGAGGGGACGGGAGTAGGGGAGAGAGTGTGTGTGTGTGTGTGTGTGTGTGTGTGTGTGTGTCTGAGGCGTCTGTGAAAGCGATAGTGAGGGAGGGGGGTGGGGGGGGGCGGGAGAGAACGAGCTGGATTTAATCCACAGGGGTGATGCATCCGGAACACGATCAATACAACCGGAGGCTTTCAGAGGAATTAAATAGCTCTGTGATATGGGCATTAAAACCCTCATCGGAAGGCCCGCGCTCGTTGCCCTCCCTTGAGGTTGAGGAGGAGAGCGACCGTGAACGTGAGTGTGTGGACGGAAGGGTCGGCGCTGCCTGATTACTATGTGGCACAACAAAGGGCCTGGCTCAACTGGTGGCTGCTGAAGGAGTGAGGAGAACAGAGGGCAGAAACAACAGCGCTGTGCACTAGAGGAGATGATACACATCAGGATGGATGTGAGAGTATGAGCATGTGTGTCCGTGATCAAATGGACACCTGGACTACTGGGAGTCTGTGGGCAAAGTGGGCTAGGTTTAACACATTAATGCATGGCGGGGCAGTGACTAATACACACACTCTGTGTGTGTGTGTGTGTGAGTGTGTGTGCGCGTGTGTATACAAAAGATCTCAAGTGCTCAAGTTCATACCAGGCAGTCGAGCTGGGAGACGGGACTCTTGCTGCCGGGCTGGCTAATGTCCCAGATCTTGACGCAGCCCTTGCCGCCGGTGTAGACGTGGCGAGTGGGGTTGCTAATGGTGACGGCGCACACCACCTCACCGTGGCTCAGTGTGTTGATCTGCCGGGCGTGGCGCGGGATGCCCGGGCCAATCAGGGCGTCCGGGGGAAAGGGCACTGGCTGCATCTGACCGTCAGCACTTACGTGAAAAGAGTAGGCACTGCGGAGTCACACACACAAACACAGATACTAAGACAGAGACACATACACACTTTGTCTGGCAGCTCTTCGGCCATAACCTTTCAGTGTTATCCCCCAAGCTCATAGAATGAGACTTTGGCTCATTCACAGGAAAGGTCAGGGCAGTAAATGACAATTTAAAAACCCTCTTGTTTTATTCACTCATCTCTTTAATGCAGCTCTAAAACCATCAAATAGGCACCGATTACAGCCGTAGACACAGCAGTGGGGCACAGTAAGTGAGAGGTAGGGGTGTATGTGTGTGCACGTGTAGTAGATGCGTGTAGTGTGTTGCAGTTAGCCGTGTGTGTGTGTGTGTGTGTATGTGTGTGTTTGCTAGAAGGTGGTAGAAGGACTTACGGTTTTCCTCCGGAGATGGAGGTGAGGCTTGTAGGTAGGCCCGGAGCTCTCATGTGAGGGTGTGGATCAAACCCCGCCTGCAGAGAGTGCACGCACGCGCGCACACACACACACACACAGAGACAAACGCAGCAACAATTAGCCGACGTCTACAGCTGCTCACACGGCAATTAAAAAACACACACGCTGCTATAATGAGTACACAGCTAGAACACCACTATTATCTCATCTAGGTGGCAGAGAGAGAGAGAGAGAGGCTTGTGGGGTAGAGCGAGAGAGTGATAGAGAAAGAAAAACAACACTGGGGGGCTCTAGCGGCTAATCTACATCTTTTCTCCCTGCGAGCTAGAGAGTACAGGAGCACGACTAGACTGCTTGATTTTCCTGCAGCTATCTTTCCACTCACTTCAAACAGATCCTTGTTAGTAGCACAGATACTGCAAAGCGCCTACAGGCTCGGGCTTCGCAGCCGACCCGCCACCAAACAGCTCAGTACAAATGAACAAGGCAATATTGAAACAGTACATTATTCAAACAGGAAATGCATGCAGAGCAAGTGGCTGCGTCATAAAAAGATGTGGGGTGTGTGTGTGTGTCTGTACCTCCTTGGGGGCAATCTGTGTGTATGAAACAGGGATGTGGGTAGGGGTGGCGGAGGAGAAGAAGCAGAAGGAGGAGAGAAAAGTAGAGTTGGCACGAGGGGGAGGGTGTTGGCTCACCATGGGTGATCGTCCGTAGGCAGCTGCGGCAGCGGCGCTCATGGAGGGGGAGATGTGCAGGCCGGCGTAAACCCCTGGGCTGGTCAGGGAGCCGTTCATCTCATGGTGGCCCATCATGGCGAAGGGGGTGGCGTAGGAGCCAGCGATGGACAGAGGGGTCCGCAGAGCAGGGGCTGCTGAGAGACACACAGGGGAACAGAGACTTAGTCCACCACAGGATATAAAACAGATTGAGAAAGAAAGGTGAAGAGGAATGGGTGGGTGCTCTGGGGCACTAGGGGTGGTGGACATTGATAGGGATAGTTACCCAGGGCCTCCATGCCAGGTGGTTTGCCCAGGATGGGCCGGAGCCCAGGGGTGGTGCTGGTCCCTGGGGTGGGGGCATCGTTGCGTGGGGTGGGGGTGTTGGATTTCAGCCCAGGTGTGGAGGACTTGTCGTTCTGTGGGGGAGGAAATAAAAAGGTGTGTGAGGATATGCTCTTTTAATAAATAAATAAACAACCAAACAAATAAACAAATAAATAAATGCCTCTAAAAATCCTTAATAACGCAACTGTTCCCATCCAGAGTGACAATTTGAGTGCGAGCTCAACGTAATCCAATCTAATGCTGACAGCTCATTACGGCTGCCGGCCTGTAAAGCTCCCTTTCTAGCGCAGGCCCATCAGCAGCACAAAGGACATGGCAGCCTCCCTCATCCCTCGCTGGGCTGTAATCTTCCCTCTAGCCCAGTGCCATGCCTTGCTGGGCTGCGCCTTGCTGCGCCGCGTTGCGCTGCGTCGTGCCGCTTAAGCGCATTGAGATATTAGCCAAGGAGACAGGGCTGATCCGGCCGCAGGATTGGGCGGCTGGATCTGACATTCACTGATTTATTTACAGCTGGGGCTCCGGCTACCAAGTGACATTTATTCCTGAGCCATAAAGAAGATTGAAGCAGCAGGTCAGCGGGTGCCCCTGAAATGCACACAGAGCGCCAACCCTCGATCCCCTCCCCTTCCCAACCCCCTCGGTGACACCAAGCACCCCGCCAACCACCCTCTGGCCCAAAAGACATACACAGTCACCCAACCCCCGCCAGCGATCCCCACTGCACACAACCCTCAAACGTGGAACACTAATAAGCACTTCCTCAGCTCTGCAGGATCTATTTGCCTGCCTTTTCCTTTCTATCCCTCACACACACACACACACACAGCTCTTACATGGGAGTGCTCCTTGGCTTTGGAGGAGGGGGTGCTGCCGGACGAGGCCACAGAGGCGGGGCTGTTGGGGGCGTCCTTCTTCAGGGCACGTGATTTGTCCAGGCCATTCTCTGGGGGGGAATGGGCGGGGCTTACTCTGGGGGTGGCCGGATCCTAGGGAGAAGGAAGGAGGGGGTGTAGTTAAGAACCCAACGGATGTGAGGACATGTAGGTCATGCACGGCATATCATCACACACACTGACACGCACGCACACACACACGCTGTAGAGCTGTCAGCAGATCGCAGGCTTTCTGCAGCAGATGTTCCCTGATGGACTGTGCCCTTTTCCTCACTAATCCCTGACAGGGTCTTAACAGCTCTCAGTGTAATTAATATGCACAGAGATTACACCAAATGGCATTAGGCTGCTCTATGCTAAACATGACAATCTCAGCAACACAGAAAGCTCCCAAGACCCCTTACCTCATTGGACACATCTACCACCAGATCATCACTCTTATCCCCGTCACTGTCCTGTTAAGAGAGAAAAATAAAAATCAACACCACATAGAGAAGAACTTAAATAAACAAAATAAAAAGCAGAATATTAAATAAACAAAATAAAAACTCTGGGAGAATATGATTGATGCAAACAAATAAGAGTGATACTAATCAAAGCTAACGCACTGGTAGGAACATGCTGTCCTTCTCCTCCACCTTGCGTTTCTTGGAGTCCAGGCTGTAGTCGGAGGATCCTCTGTGTTTCTCGCTGGCACGCAGACTGTCCGACGGGGAGACGGAGTTATTCTGCAGCCACAGGAGACAAAAAAGGGTAGGAGAACATGAGGGTGCCGTCTGCCACAGACAACATGACCACTGCTCTGTGTGTGTGTGTGTGTGTAGCTGTTGGACATTTCACAGAAGAGGCAGTGAGCAGCTCAGAAGCAGAGGCCTTAAATGAGACATGGCTGGAAATTCCTTGTGCTCACCAAACGCAAACACGACTAGACCAGAGGGAGTCTAGAAGCACACTGCCATGTTGGATCAGGCTGGCCTTGAAGGCAGGGTGCCATTGGGGAAGGGAGATGGAGACTGGGGTCTGTGTGTGTGTATATGAGACTGGGCAACACCAGTGAATCTG
>JAGFZM010001329.1:68336-112458 GCA_017657215.1 Limnothrissa miodon
CCCTAACACAGCCATGCTCACACTTCAAACAGTCTGGACAAATCCGGAGCCGAGTCAAGTCCAAACAGCACCAGTGGGCTGCTGCTGACAGATCCGTGCCAAGTAGAGAACAGGACACACACCAGACTAAACCAGAGCAGAGCAGAGAAGACAAACTCAAATATGGATGTGTGTGTGTGTGTGTACGCCCATGAAGGGGTGTAGGCCACAGGAGCAGGGGATGTAAAAAATGAGGATTGCAAAAAAAAAGGAAAAAGCAGGCCCTACCACATCACAACACAAGCAAACTGACCAAAACCAACAGGCCAGATCCCTGAGAGTTAACCAGGCAGAGGACAGCTTGTTTTCCCATCCCACTGTTGGTTACCCTCCCCGCCCTCCACACACACAGGCCCCCAGCCCCAAAAAGAAAACAAAAAAGCCAACAGCAGCTCTTTCTCCCGAGGCACTGGGCCTGAACGGATGGCCACAGGAGTGTCAGCCCGCACGGTTTCTCTCCCTTTAACCCCTCCCCCACCCCCTCCTCCTCCTCGGCTGTGTGCCAGCTCCACTCAGGGTTTTTATTGCTCTTGGTGGGTCTCCACTGGATGGGGGTGAGGGGTGGGCACACAAAACAAAAGAGGCGCAGAAAAGAATGAGAGGAGAGAAGGAGGAAAAAAGGAAACAAGTGCAATGGGTTAGACGGAGGCAGAGCAAATAAAGAGGAGGGGAGAGGGGGAGGGAGAGATGGAGCGTGAGATACAAAGAGATGACAGAAGAATGTCAGGAAGGAAAGAGGAGGGATATGAAGGGAGGAAGAGGAGTTGAGGGGGAGGATGTGGGGAGGAGGGGGATGGTGGGACTGGCAGGCTGGGCAGCATTGTGGCAGTGGTGGTGGAGTGAGAGGTACCCACTAAGGGCATACCCAAGCTGGCTGGCACCTTCTCTGAGCTGCTGGGCCGAGGGGCTGGTTGAGGTTTGGGAGAGGGGGTGGGCACCAGTGCCAGGGAGCAGCAGCCAGGAGCTCAGCTTGCGTGCCAGTGCCAGTGTCGATGCCAGGCCCACACTCTCACTCTCCGCAGCCTGACAGCTCGCCTTTTATCAGCTTGCCTTGGGGAAGAGGGTGGGGGGGGGGGGGGGGGGGGGGGAAAGAAGGGGGTGGGGGGGGGGGGTAGCGAGCGATGAGTCCAAACCCTGCCCTCAGAGTTGAAAAGGAGGATGTGGTTGGGCTGCGTTCAGGAGCCTTCGGAAGTGTTTTCTAGGCAGCTGTCTGTTCTGCTGGAGGCAGCACAAAGGAATCGGAGCCTTCCTGACTCTTTAAGCCCCTGTGCCGCCGACACTCTAAATATGTACATGAATGTTGCCATTGTGAGAGCAGAGGCACGGCGGGCTTGGCTCGCCCCCAAGCGCTCTCTGAACACACACACAAGAGACGAGCTGGAGAGAAAGGATCATCCGGCCAGCTTGACCGCATGCCTGTCCAGCCCACTAGCCTGCTGTCTGGTGTGGCCCATTAAGGACGAACCGTAATGGTTAATGTGGCTCCATATCCAAAGCCTTTATGTCACTATCAGATGACCCAGGACCACAGGAAAGGCTGACTGTGTGTGTGTGTTGCCACTGGTGTAGCGTCCTTTTCTGTTCAGACATGAGTAAGCCTATTCATGCAGCCCTGTTTCATTGAAAGGCAATCTCACTGCACCATCGCTGTGCCTTCAGGATGATTTAAGGCGGTCTAATAAATGACTAAAACAAGGCGAGGGCGGCTGCTGGGGGGGGGGGGGGACAATTCTGCGCTTGTGTTCATTAATAAAAGAAAAGGAAGATAGGATGAGGGAGCTGAAGGAACGAAGCAAGAGAAAGCAGGCTGGGAGGAAAGGGATATGGTGGCAGAGGGGTGGGGGTAGGGGGTTGGATGGCGCTAAATCCTTTAAGACGGGGAGTCAAAGTCTTTTTTAATTGTGATGAAATTATAGAGCTGCTAATCCCTGGCTTGTGATTTAAGTCATTTTCCACCTGGATTAGACAGGCACAGGCTTATTTTGCAGACTTCATCTTCCATTCATTATTTTATTTAAAAACCGCTTACCCAATACAAATTTGGGGTGTTCTACTGTAGCGGATGAATTCCAGCTAGGCGCTTATTTAATTCCGCACACAGCTCCTTAATCACTACAGCGACTCATCCCTAAAGTCAATGTCAAGCACGTGTTACTGTGTTAGAAAAACTGTGTGATGGCATCAAAGCGCAAACTTACCGTGCTAGACTCCCGCTCTTTCATTGGCACCCCCCACACAAAGCAGTCATCAGAGGAGAATGCAGCGCAGATTGACCCGGATGAGTGAGTGAGAGAGAGAGAGAGAGAGAGAGAGAGAGAGAGAGAGAGAGAGAGAGAGAGAGAGAGAGAGAGAGAGAGAGGAGAGAGGAGAGAGAGAGAGAGATGTGGCAAAGTTAATTAATGCACGCCTGGATTCTGTCAGAAAGATCACATTAAGAGGCTTTTCTCCAAACTACCTCAAGGTTTCACTTTGACAAGCACACTCAGACGGACCTGGGTGAACTATTGTGCTTAACCGTCTGTCTTTGCTTCTTAAAATAAGGTTGTACAGAGAGGATGACATTAGCTCCAGTGGCTAGCAATGGCTATAAGCTAGGAATGCTGCCAAGTAGCTAATAAAATAACACTATTAGCAGCCAATATAATAATGCTATTAGATCGATTGGCTATATGTAGGGTTGACTAAGCCCAGTAGGAATATTGCCTCTAGCAATACTATGATGCTCTAAGCTACAGTGGCCTGCACTAGCTATGTATATTTTTTTTACTTCCCAATCTCTGTATAAATGCTGCCCACATTAGACTGTTTAAATGGTTTGTCTTGTTATCCCCACTACGATGTTGTCAAACAATAATAATTATTATTATTATTAATTAATTATATGATGTTATATTATATATAATAATTAGGTGCAGTGGTTAGCACACATTTGTATTTTGTCTAATAGTGGCTGACATTACACCACTATTAGCCATGGTGGCTGGCATAAGATATGCTGACTACCCCAGTAGGCGGAGGGCTCACCTCTGTGCTCCATGTCGTGGTGGTTTTTCTCGTCTTTAACGGGCAGGTGAGGCTGGCTGCCCAGGGCTCCGAGGGCCAGCAGGCCCGACCCAGAACCCGCGACTGGTGGGATGCCGGGGGGCTGGAGGCCCGAGGGGTGGGGAGGCAGCTGGACAGGGGGTCCGTGGGCTGCGTGGGACAGGTGCTGAGCCTGGAGCTGCTGTTGCTGTGGAGACACATGGACATTCAGTGGGTCAGTGGGAAGAGGCAAAGGGGTGGGACAGACATCACATCACACAGCATTTCATCACAACAGAGTGCAGCCAGCACACCAACTCCATTTCTGCCGCGGCGCTATGCAATCTGGCCCACACAACAGGGGCAGAAATGGGTCTCACACAGCACTGGAACAAAATGATTAGTGGCAGGCAAAGCAAAAGCCTCACCAAACACACACACACACACACACACACACGTGCGTACAAAATAAGCATAAGCACACTTCAAATGGCCTTCAAATGGCCCTTCCAAGAGAGCAGGGCGTAACAGATTAGTAAACAAAAAAGAAAATTTCAAAACAGAGATGCGCTCAGCACACACACAGGTCTCCTTTAGAGGGACGAGGGGCCCAGGTCTGTGGCTTGAAGCAGGGCCTCATTAACTTTGTAGTATCTGTCTAACTGTATACCACAGTTATACACTGTTAACACACACACACACTGCTTTTGCAGTCTGGTGACAGGCCAGGGCTGTGCATTCTGCAACAAAAGCCTATTACCTCCAATCAAAAACATTTAGGAATCTACTGACCATGTAAATCAATGCCAATCTCGCATTGGTGTGGACACAAACCCACAGTTCAACTGCTAAAAGGCTGAAGCAGAGCTGCTGGCTCCAGCTGTTCCCCTGGCAGCACGGACTCACACACGCTCACGCATCGCCTCGTAGAGAGACAGAGTGCTGGTGAAATGGACGGGAGTTAAAAAGGCACTCAGCCTGGGAAGCAAGTGGTGTAAAACAAGGTTAAATAATACTTAGCGAATCCATCAGCAAGCAGTCCAAAGTCTATCGCCTCAGAGGCAGCCACTCTCCTCTACCTCCCCATATAGATTCATTACAGGCATATCCACTAACCGCCATTAAAACACACACGCACACATACACATACGCGCACAGAGATGCTCCTCAGCCTGGCTGGCAATTAGACAGTATATTGTGTTCTCATTAGTTTGATCATCAATATCGTGATGGTGTCAAGGAGACGCCTATTTGTGGAGCGCCGAGAGGAAATAATCAGGAACAAGGACGTTCCCGCTCGTTCGCTCACTCGTACACTCGCTCACTCACTCGGGCCTAATGAGGGGAACATGTGGAGAGGATCATCAAGAAGCCTCATTAGAGAGCCTCGGAGGACGCGGGTGGGGAAGAGATGGGGGAGGGGGAGGAAGCGGAAATAAATCGGAGACAGAGTTCTAATTCAATATTCCTGGATAAAGACCTGCTCTCGCCGTACTTATCCTTTTCATCTGTGTAAATGTCTCCAAAGCTCTGGCAATTTCCACAGGAGGGTAGAAAATATTGGGAGGAGTGTGTGTGTGTGTCTGTGTGTGATGCTGGGAGAAAGAAAGCAATTAAAGCCCAGTCATAAGGGGGAGGGGGGGGGGCATTAACCTGCAAGCCTCACGTTGAGTCCAAACAGAGGCTGAGAGCAACATGCATGTCCATCTGCCCCCTCAGTGGACCCTGCCAGCACTACCCCCACTCCCTAAACACACACACACACACACACACACACACACACACACACACAACGCCAAACCGCTTGGCATGCCTCAATAAAGCACACAGAGGAACATGGAGGTCAAAATATCAGCTTTGCAAATCCCACATACACACACCCCAACAACACCTCCCACTACTAACCATCAGGGCTGGGTAGACAGCATGTTGCTGTTGCTAGAGGTGGAGAGGGGTGGAAGAGGAGGAGGAAGAGAAAGGGTGGCAGAGAAAGAGAGATCCTGGTAAGAAATCTAATGAGCATGATACTGGCAATGCACTGAGACGTAGTGTCTCTCTCACTTATCTCTCTCTCTCTCTCACACACACACACACACACACACACACACGCAGACACAGATGAGTTGAGTCTAGTGATCAGAGTATCTGAGACTACAACCTACTGAGCTGGGAGAAATGGTGGAAACTAATTTGTCATTAAAAAGAGAGAATTATGCTGGAAAAATCACAACCACCAATAGCAAGGAAATGGTGGAAAAAAAGATGGCCGTCTGTCTCAGCAGACAATTCTTTGTGCACACACATACAGCAGGTGTAATCTGTCTAACCAAAAAAAAATGGCAGGCCAGTGGGCCAGTATTTAAATAGGTAGTAAAAAAAAATGTATGTAGATGTAACTGGCGACATGGAAATCTGAATTTGAAACTCAAATGTGCAGCTCATGTATGCAAAGCACACCTGAAGTTCCTTTTAAAAAAAAAAAAAAAAGATTGCCAAGGCCAAGCCAAGCGCGTGTGATAGGCTTTTAGAGGCCTGCTATTTACATTGGCTTTCCTAGCATAGATAAGAACCCTGCTAACAGGAAGGAGTCTGTGGCGTTCTAATCCTTGCAGAAATAATGGGCATCAGAATTTATTTTTATCTTCTCAGGGCTGCACTGGCTAACAGTTAGCATCAACCACAAACTCAAACAGAGACTCATTAAGATGGCCGACATGGCTATCTAGACATTACAGACTGGTGAACACACTGCAAAAAAAAAAAAAAAACCTGTGTTAGTGTTCATCTCCTTCCACCCCTCCACCCCCCTACACTACACACAACTCTCAACCTCCCTCAAGTCATCTGTTGGTGTTCCCTTCCTCTCGCTCCCTCTTTTCTTTCTCTCCCTCTATATCCCCCTCTACCTCGCTCTGTACGGTTGACTGCAGTGAGCTGCCAGACGCTGCTGGCTCCTGATTAACGTTGAATCTTTAATGGCTTCTCTCCCCTCCCTCCCCCCTCCAGCCTCACACAGAGGGAAAGCATGGAGATTGATCTACTGCCATCGCTTCATACAACAAATAAAAGCTTGTTTTTCCTCTGCGTGTGTGTGTGTGTGTGTGTGTGTGTAAACGAGAAAAGGAGAGAATCTGTGCATGTCTCTTTGTTTGTGGTGTGTGTGTGTGTGTGTGTGTGTGTGTGTGTGGTGGGGGGGTGGGTTTGAGTGTGTGTAAGGCTGCTCGCCTGACTGCCTCTGTTATTCCACCAATGTGGTGAGGAGACATTGAGGTCGTGTGTGTATGTGTGTGTGTGTGTGTGTTTGTGTGTGTGTCTCAGAGACAGAAAGAGAGAGGGGGCTTTGCCAAGCTGCTCTGCTGAATGGTCGCCTGCTTAATGACAGGCCCTGCCGACAGTTGCATTCAAGCGGACTGGAGGAAGCAATTACCTTGAAAATGGGGGTCACAGTCTTGGCTCATTTGCCTTAATTGAATTCCAATATCTGGCTCCAGATGCCCTGACCCCAGTCCCTGGCTTCCTAACGACCGCTGCAAGGAGGCTAATCAAAGCGGGGTCAGCCATTCGTTTCCCACTCCCAGTTCTGGCCGCTCACCTCCAACTACCCATCCCTGCACTGCACTGGCCTGCGTACCAGCCTTCTCTCTTGGAGCCAGAGTGGCAAGGGTGGGCCTCAATGGCAGGTGCTGAGGGGCTCGTGAGGACACACCCGTCCTGTAAAGGAGAGGGAGGCCTGTTGCTATACAGCCCTACGTTCCCGTGTCCTGTGGTCAGACGAGTAGTAGATGTTTGGACTTGCGTCTTTCTAGGGGCTCGACTGAATGCATGAAAACAGAAGACGGACAACGTGCGTTTACACTGCAAAACCATGCAGTCATGACGATGGCCGTGAATGGGCGAGTACGCGATAGGAGGTGTGTTCTGTGTCTCATCTGCCGACGAGGCCACACAAGTAGCCCTGAGACTAAATGGCTCATCCTTCATTTATGCACTATGGGGCTTGGCAAAAATAACGACAGGGAAGCCAACCATCTCATTGGCTTGCAACACCACCACATCCCCCACCCCTTCAAACTAATTCCTGAGAAGCAAGCACTGAGACTGAGTATGTCATTGCAACCTAAAAAAACACAGTGGCGTTAAAACACAGTTAACTTACAACTCAAAACAAAACAATGGAATCTCTGTGAACAACAATAAACAAGGTAAAGGTAACTCAGGTTATAATCATGAATTTAAAAACAAAACTCTGCAAAAAGAGAGAGTGAGACATACAAATCGAACAAAAACAAAACAGAACAAAGAATTCACAACTTAAAACTTCAAAAACCATTAATGGCAGGGGCAAATCTGCAGGCAGAGGAAGCTGATGGGTGCACTGCCCCACACATGGAAACACACACAAACACACACACACAAATGGTGGCGATGAGACTAATGATTAACCCCTGGCCCAGCAGCAGCCCCTAAACTGCCCTCAGAACCAACCCCTTGCACAGCACCCTCACCCTCTGGGTGCGGCTCTGTCTAGGCAGCTAGTTAGCTTGTCAGCCCACTGATGGGCGGCAGAGTGATGCTGTGCGGTGCGGTGCAAGAGCACAGCTCCCATGCGTGCAGGTTTGCCCCTGGCTAATGGAGGTCAAATGAATGTAGAAGAGGGGTATACACACGGTGAGGGGCAGATTGGGAAGTCCACGTACCCCGATGATGGCATTCAGCTCGGTCATTGTCACCTGCTTGGCACGTTCAACAGCCTGAGCCACCTGCTGTTGGTGCTGCAAGTGGACAAACACAGAAAGGGGAACAGGTTGAGCGCTCAGAGCGGGAGATTTTGGCAAATGACAACTAGGCTACACAGCAGTGCAGTGAACAGGACAGGTATCCTACCTCTTGTGACAGGAAAGGCATGATCTGAGCGAGGATGGCATTGAGACGCTTGGCAATCTCAGTCTGAAAAGAGAAGCAGAGAAATCAAAACTGAGCAAAATAGGACACCACACCACAAACACCATCACACACACACACACACACCAATCAAGACAAAAAAAGGGAGGCATTCTGGGAAGTCGTAGGAAATGTGCGCGCGCGCACACACACACACACACACACACACACACACACACCTCCCCGTCATTGGCAGGCAATGGACAGGCCTAACTGCGCTCTGGGGCCCGCGGGCCTGCTGTGGCCATCTGGAGCCAAGGCAAGTGTGTTACACTGGGCTGAGAAGCATGCGAGGGAGCCCCCCAGTTCCAGCCATTATGGTGAGGGATTATTTCATTAAGATCCTGAAATATGCTAATACCGTTTCACCGCGCCCAGATAAACGACAGTAATGCGTCACAATTACCACTCTCCCATTACACAAAGCTGATACAGGGGTTAGGGGGAGGAAGAGAGAGAAAGAGGGAGAGAGAGAGAGAGAGAAAGAGAGAGAGGGGTAATATTTATACCGTCCATCAGTGGTGCAGAGAAAGAATAACCAGAGTAAGACGACACCCCAGGCTTCTCTCGCTCTCCCTCACACACACACACACACACACACACAGGACAATCAGAGAAAGCACTTTCCCCCTATTACATTACTGCAGATTATTCCAGGACAGGGAGCCCATCACCCGCCACCCCCTCCACCGCCACATGAGAAGCAGCAGCGGGCCAAAAAAACAAAAGCATGGCACAGCCCTCTTGCGCTCCGGTGCACCTCGACAGGAGAAAACTCGCTGGAGTAAGCAGCAGACAAATTGATTATGAGCTTGGGCAGATGGCCCAGCAGGTGTGAGAGATTTCTCCTCGTAGGACACATTCCACTAATTTTTTTAAGGGTGGAAGAGGGGGAGGAGAGTAACATTGTGTGTGTGTGTGTGTGTGTGTGTGTGTGTGTGTGTGTCAGGGGGGGCTGGGACCTCTGCACTTTGACATGTCATCCCCCTTCAGCTGGACAGGAGGTCTGTTCTGACCTGTGTGGAATTGTGTTTCTACCCCTCTGACCCGGCCCGCCAGCTTCCCTCCCACTCCTTCCTAGCCCATCCCCCCACCCCTTAGACCCCACCCCCTCTAGCCACCACACCCCTCCTCCTCCACTCAGCAGGCCATTCCTCTGCCGCTCTCCTAGGTTGCCACAGCAACAGCGGCGGCCCTATCTCAGTGCGATCATTATGTAAATTGTACCTCTGCTTGACCATAACAGGCTGTAAAATCATATTATGCGCACAGAGGCAGGTCATTAAATTGAATTTTCAGGCTGTCGATCAGATCAGCTCTGCAAATTAATGGTGGATAAAAAGGGGGGAGGGGGGATGTAGGTAAGCCAAAGAGAGAGCTGTAGTTTCCTATGCAAGCAGAGAGAGAAAAAAAAAGGAGATGGAAGGAGGGAGGGAGGGAGGATGCAGGAGAGGAAAAACACCACAGATCGACCAACAGGAAGATAGAAGCTTCTGTAGCCTCAAAGACTTGGCCCACCTTTTGGAGGCGGGGGGGGGGGGGTCCAAACATGAAAGGCTCTTACACTGCACTGCATCAGCCATGTGGATCTGTGTTAGATTAAAGAACACACACGGGACGTGGCCAAACCCGTACGCCGACCAACACAAACAGCCTATCATCCCACTCAGCCCGCCGGCAAGCACCCATATCAATAGCACCAATACATTTGGTTACTCTCTCTCTCTCTCTCAGACTTCCGTGCACACGCACGCGCACACACGCGACAGTCAGCACAAGCTATTTAATTCTTAATATGCTCATCTGTCATCTATTTAACATGATCTCTTCAAAAGCAAAAAAATCTCTGTGGCACCAAACAGAAAGGCCATAAATCAGATATATTTACTGCATTCACTAAGCCCTGAGAGTGGGGATGGGTGCTGGCGTGCGTGCGTGTTCCACATTTATGTGAGGGTAGGAGAAAATAATAAGTTGAAGGGTGTAGCTTGTGTGATTGAGAAGCTTTTCCATAACGGCCATACAGCAACAAGCTTTTTAGCCAAGTGCCGGCAACGGATAAAAATAGGTGTATTGTCACTTTAAGCCAACGAAAACAGAGCCCTTGAAGCGGGTGAGCGTCGTCGCTGGGCTCCACAATTACAGGTACTCGGAGCTGTCTAGCACTGTTTCAAGAGCCACTCTTAGACCACGCCGTCAATGGCACGCTGAAAGCCAATTGCCTGTTGTGATTGGCATTAGCCGAGTAGAGTGAAGGTTGCTGATGAGTATTAAATTTGTGGGGAAACAATTGCTGATTGAAGGATCACACACACACTCAGTCACTCTAGGGGCACAAACAAGCAAACAAACAAATATCCCCTGAAAACACACACACACACACACACATACACACACACACACACACCTTAAAAAGAAACAACTGCCAGAATGACAATGATGGGAGAGTCAGAGGCCAGGCTGGGCCCTGTAGGCGCACACACACACACACACACACACACACACACACACTCCCCCCCGCCCCCCGCAGCTGAAAGGATCCCATTCAGAGCTCATTTGCAATGGTGCCCAGTGATCTGAGGAGCAGTTTTGTCCTCCTCCAGCCATTGTTAATGTGCAGCAAATCCGGCCCTAACTGTTTATTGATGTCTGAATTTACCTCTGCATTGATCTGCTGGGAGCAGGGCCAGAGGCTAGGGCTCCTAATGGGCTCCGCTCAGACAATGAGGAGTGACGACCAGATGCTGCCGTAATCGGACACAGTGAGCTGCTCCCTTTCTCCCACTCACTCTCTCTCTCTCCATCCTTCCCTCTTTCTCTATCCATCTCGACCCCCTCCCCCCCACACCACACACACACACACACACACACACACACCCATGTCCAGTCCTCTCCGTCTAAATCAGGACCACACCGGAGGAGAGAAATGATGACCTGCTTTAATTAGCCCTGCAATTAGGCTCCCTCTGGCAAGAAAACATTTTACCCACCCTTACCCCCCTCTCGCTCCCACCCCCTCCTGCCACAGTGCTGCCCCTCCCTGCATAAAAGCAGGACTCGGAGCTACAGCTCGCCTACAGCCACGCACCCTCGGATTGACTGACCTCTCCGCACTGCTCTGCTCTGCCTTAATAATGATGGACGTGGAAAAACATGGCCGGTCCAGCAGATGCAGTGCACACAATTCCAGCCGCTCGATAATTGTCTTGTTGAATTCTTAGCACCGCTGCCGCCACTGCCACCCCCACCCTGCCCAGGATAATAGGGGGTGCATTTCACAGCCAATAGTCATTTCCCTCCTCTCCTCCTCCGGCGGGGGCCCCTGGGTGCTCCCGGATAGTTTGTTTTGGCTCGCAGACAAGTCGACCATCATCACCTTGGCAAACAATTCTTGGAATCCCATATAAATAATTCATCTGAACAAGCTCTCCCTTTCGCCCTCATAACCCCCCCCATCTCTCAGTCTAACTCACTGCTTCCACCTTGGTTCATTCGTTTGCTCACTCATTCTCTCCCTCGCTCCCTTGTCCATTTCTCTCACTCTCTCTACACTAGGCTCTCCACATCCCCCTTTCTCTGCACATGTCTAATCACAGCCAGAGCTCTCCCTTATGAAGCAACTTGCCTGTTCACAGAGGCAACTCGATATTGATGAGGGAGAGAAAACGAGTAAACAACAACATCCACAGAAATCGCCACAAACATAAACAAAAAAGCTGGCCCGCAGGCAGGTCTTTGCTGAGACGGAGACAAGCAAAAGAGACAGGAGGGAGAAGGAAAGAGGGAGTGAGAGGGAGAGAGAATACAATTCTGGGAGAGTAGGAAAGAGAAAGGACGGGTGGTGGTGGTTCACCAAGCAAAAAGAGATGTGACGAGGCGGAGGGGTTGATCGCTTCAGCAGTGTCGAGGCAGCTTAATGAGCGACCATAATTAAAATATCTTATTGACACCCGGCTACAACAATCAGCCTCCGCCCCGTGCCTGAGTAATAAGATGGTTGTCAAAACACGCACCAGCCGCAGGCAGAGGCAGCCATGCCGGGCCATTTCGGTCAATGCCACACCGCTGATTCATAGCCCCTACACCACACATACCCTACGCACACATGTGCACACTTCACTCCCCGGCGTCACGGCCTGACTCTCAAACCGGCTTTGCACGTCGAAACGGCGGGGAAGGCAAGGACTTAGCAGACCATTTTTCCTTCAACAGCTAAATAAATCCTCTGAGCGAGAAAATAATGTGCTTGCCTCGCCTGCATCACATAATCCCTCCTCCACCTCTCTTCCTCATTGCTCCTCCTCCCCCCACCCCCCAGCAACCCAGATAATACGCTGAGAACACAGTGTTTACTCCAGGTTGATGTCATCACAAACACTCTACCAGTGTGTGTGTGTGTGTGGGGGGGGGGGGGGGGGGGCAATTGAGGCATATCATGAATTATTCAATCGCCTCAGTCAACTCCATCGGGCTTATTGATAAACAAAAGGCTCGCTCTTCAACAGGCCAGTCGATTAACCTGTTTACTGAGGGCCCCCCTCCTCCCACCAAGTCGATCTTCTCTCCCTCTCTCTCACACACACACAGTCTATCCTGTCCACCCCCCTCTCTGACTGGAAATAAGTGCCTGACTGACAAAACCTTTCAGAGGATCCAGAACTGTGAGAGACATCTGGCTTGGGGACACAGAGAGAGAGACACACACACACACACACACACACACACACACACACAGTAGAGGCTGATGAATCACGCATGCTGTTTCAGTCCCTCCACACACACACCCTCTCCCCTCCCTGTCGCAATCTGAGCACGCACTCACACACACACACACACACACACCATTAACCTTGCAGGGCCTCGGGGTGAAGCCCATAAAGTCCCCCTTCAGGAGCTGCCCTTCCCAGCTTCCCCCATACATCATAACCCGCCTCCTAATGACATTGCCGCCACTGTTTGCTCATTCATTCATTCATTTATTTATATCCACCTCCCGGCACCTCCCACCCAACGGTGCCGCAAATCACAATTCAAAAGCACCAGCAGCAGTGACAGCCAAGTTTTGTTACCAAACAGTCAAGGTCTGGTAGTGATTCCATTGCAGGCCATTGAGCCTTGGTGCGGAAGCCTTTTAACTAGTCTAGGACTGCTCATCCAGTGTGTTAGACATTACAGAGGACTGGACCCACCCTGTGGCACCGCCTCGAACCAGACCCAGTGCCTGGACTGCTTCCCCCCCCCCTTTTCCTTTACCACTTGATTAATACTTCCTCTGAAAACCAGCTGACCTAATGAGGTTTTATCTTTGCTGGCTCCTTTCCCTCTCTTAAACACACACACACACAGACCCACACACTCTTCCTGTCCACAGCACTGTATCCAGTGGCCTCACTGCCACCACTGCCAAAGTCTTCACTTTAATCTTATCAAAGCAGCCCCATCAGAGCCATGTGTGCTGTTTGCCTGTCAGCATTTTCAGAGGCTGGTCTGTGGCTGTTCTGAGAGTCTGTTTGTGTGTGTGTGTGGAGGGTGGTGGCAGTCATTCCCAAGATGGCTCCTCTCCTCAGCTCACCCTGTGAGTGACCGACTGAAAACGTGGCACATCTCACACGCCGATGTGACCTCAACAGCCCTCAACATTCTACACATTCCACTGCTAAACGCTCACGCACGCACGTACACACACACACACACACACACACACAGGAGCTGGAAATACATCATATACAATCACATGCATAAACAAAAATTAAAGAATAGAAAAGACTACATACCTGTTTGTGCATTTCAATGTTCAGCCCGTAGGACATTTCATAGTACTGCAAGTTGAGGGGAGGAGAGAAAGGGAAGGGGGAGAGAAAAAAAAACACATGAAACAAGGCCACAATATTTCCTAACACCTGAGAGGGCATAGTTTCCCTCTGATCTGGGTTTTATTTATGAAAAAGAGAAACCCGTGTGTGATGTTCAGACATGAGCAGCTAAGCACTGGGCCATAGCCGTCCCTGCCCAGTCTGAGGAGGTGCACCTCCCCTAGGCCCATCGGATAGCCAGCCGCCCACCTGTGTGTGTCAGAAATATCTTCCACCGAGTGAGATGCACAGAGAACCTATCTGGCCCAACGAGTTACTGATTAACACCTCAACCATCACCACCCCCACCCCCACCCCCTTCTCTCTGTCTGGGCAGGTCATCACACCACTATGTTCCCTGCACCGTCTGAGCTTATGGCCCTTTCACACTGGCTGGTTTACACGCCTTTCCTGTTCCTTTCTTCACATTAGGAGCACTAATGAAGAGATCTAGAAATGACAGCCCTCTAGTGCTAACAGTCAGTGTTTTCAGAACAGGTCTCTGAGGAAAAAGAAGAAGAGTAAGGGCGATAGCCAGACAAGCGCCGGAGAGACAATAGTAAATAGCAGCACTGGTAGAACCAGCTTGTTTCCAGTTTCTCTCACGTCAGCTCTTAGAATAACCTGCGCTGCATTCAAGAGAAAAATAATGTTTAACAGACGTACCACTGTATCAAGTCAATCCTTGTCTGTGTGTACACAGACACACACACACATACACACACACACACACACACCAGATAAGAGTCGTACATTTGGTTAAGTTCAGACCAAGCCTTTACCATTACATAACAGATTACTACGAATTTATGTTCCTTGCAAAAGCCCTTGGACAAACCAGACACTACCTTTTTCTTTAATAAACCATTCTCTATTTCAAACACATACACACACAGACTACTTCTTCATTTTCAGTACATGCTAAAAAGAGAAGAGATTCTCTCTTCGAATAAACTATTCCCAGACATACAGGGGCAAAGAGAATTAGGGATCCTGGTTTGAACTCCTCCATGTAACTCTGGCTAACTAGGGTGGGGATACCACCACACACTGCTGGACATCTGACCCTGCTGCCATTTCACACTGCACCCAAGCCCTCGCCTCTCTCCCTCCTCTGAGTAATCTTGATTTACACATACAGGAAAAGTAGCCCCACACTGGTTCAGAGCTGCAGGCAACACTCAGTCCATCACTCTGATGAGTGGCAGAAGGTGTAAATAGCCTTCAGTGCTGCTGAATACTGACCGCTGAACACAAGGATTGCACACACGGCACATGGATGCAAACAAAGATTCTCAATAATGGGGCTTACCATGACGTAATGACGCTGCATCTCTGTCTTCTCATTTGCCAGTTTGTCATACTCCACCTTCAGACTGCAAGGAAAGAGGAAGAGAGGTTAAAATTAGATCTCTGATAAGATTTGTGTTTATACAACAATGCTTATTAAATGCCATATTTCCTACACAGAAAAAATACAGGGTACAAATACAAAAATACAAAGTACAGGGAAAATATAGTCATCTATAGTCAAAAAATGCCCAGATTAATTTAGATTTATTTAATCCCCGTTATGCCACAGAAAGCACATTCCTACAACTAACTCAATAGTCTTATCAAATACATAACATATTTCTTCATCATTTCTCCATTCTTCATCAGAGCATCATTATTTCAAGAGTTTTTTTCAAAATCAAAGCACAAATCAGCCATAAATATTGCATCAAGCTTTACAACCCATTATGTAGGAGACTGGTTTACCTGTGATACTGGGCTTGTAGGAATTGGAACTCATCCTTGATCCGGTCACAAGACTCTGCCACTGTGAATTTGAATCCAGGCTGACCTGGCTGGTGGGGAGCCTGAAATACCGTGTTGACATTACAGTTAGAACACAGGTCAACCATGCAAGTTTGCAGTGACTGCTTTTACACACAATACACACAGCAATCTGGTGAGCCAGACTGCATCTAATATAAACATAACCATGACAATTAAAATAAAAAATATATATATAGTGGACCCAACACGTTAAAAAAATATATCAAAGATAGTTCAAATAGATGCTTGACAGAAGTCTCTAGGCGCTCCCTTGAGCCTGTCAGTCTGCCGTGCTTTACACTGGTGGGAATAGCCACCATCAGTCAACAGTGCTTTCTCTGACGGGTCAGTGCTCCTCAATGGTCACGGAAAACAAGAGCCTGGTGTCTTTAGACACCATGAAGCATTGGAGCACTGAAAACAATTACACCTCCCAAACTGAAATGGCTCATCCTCGCTGGTTGCCTTAGTGACTGTCTCTAGAGCCGATAAGTGTTCGCAGATTTCTCGGACGGTAGCGGGAATCAGAGCAGGCACGCTTACGCGGTAAACATGCTCCTGCCCGACTGTGAATCTTTTGTTTACGGTGTTCTCCGGTTTCAGCGAGAGCTATCCTGCGTCGTGCAACGTCTCGCGGCCAAGACAGTGAAACAATCCACAATAGTCACTCGGCAAGAGATGAAGTCAGATCACGCACTAACCTAATGGTTAACAAGATAATTAGCTAGTTAAACATAGACAGGGGTTAGTGAGATAATTTATATTTAATCAAAGAGAACTCACCGGATGTCGGCCTTGTGGATACATCTTCAATGTATCCTTTCAAAGGGGAAATCCAGGAAATCTGGCGTTTTCCAGTAATCCGAGTAGATGAGCAACGGCCCGCCACCCCTCCCAGCACACACAGGCGCTCGGACAAAGCCCAGTCTTCAGTCGGAGGAAAACACTCTTCGACCCAATCCTTTTGCTCTTTCGCTCTGGGTACTGATTTTTAATCTCCTTATCCTTTACGACAATGGAAGGAGGGAAAAGAAAAAAGGGGGAAAGAAATACAAAACAAAGCGTTGGCTGGATTGCACCGAAAAAAAAAAATATGTTGCCACCACAAACAGCCGCTCTTCACTGGATAACCGTGTGCGCTTGGGAGGGAACACACAGTTGAGGCAACAACTATGCAAGCAATTCATGTTGATTCGATTCATTACATACAGTGCGAAGCTTGCCAATTAAAGCAAACACACTGCATGTTATGAACCCCAATAAAATGAATACAATTTCAGACAGAAATTAAAGGAGCTGTTCAAATCGCTTTCCAATAAATCTAAGAAAAACAACAACATAAAAACCATGTACCAGCGTTAAATATTACTTATTCGGTGAGCAAAATGGCACAGAGCTGTAGCTCGTTGGCTAACGTTACGTTAACGTTGCCTTTTGGTGGCTAACGTTAGCCTGATACAAGATGGCTAAATCTTTGTTATAAAATCCACATTCACGCAACAACACAGACTTTAAAGTAAAAAATAGTGGGGGAGGAAAAACTAACCCGCGAAGAAACCTACAAAGACGCGTTCCTATTCAGTTCAATATTACAAACGATCAAATGCGTTTCTACTTCTAATGTTGACTATTTTTACAAGATGTGGTACACGCTAGCCTGAGTCGATTAGACAACAGTAAACGAAACAAGGTTACAGTAACGCTAGCTTTGTTATCAAACAGCATATCAATCTTCTGAAAGCCATCTTCTGCTTTACCTTTTGTCTCCACAACGCTTCAACCTCCGTCCACGATTACGAGTAGGCAACAGCAATTATTCCTTGTACGGTAACGTTAGAACCGCCAGAGTCCCAGGGTCGTGACTTCACGGCTAAAATGACTTTCTTGTTAGAAAAAAGGCGCAAGATAGGGACAATCCACAGTGAGCTCTTTTGAACGTGTGGTGATCTCAGAAGCAGCTCGAATCGCCTCGAGACTGCTTTCCCGATTGGACGTCGGACAGCAGTCGATTGTGTCTTCGCCGTTGCCCGCTAGCCAGAAAAAAATCTCCTTAGTGGTCCCGTGTTTTCGAAGTGGAGAGGATATAGATCACAAAATCCGTATTTGTGAGTTTGAAGAGGTTAGAAATTGAAAAGTTTGACATTCAAGCATGCCAGCCGCCTGTATTCACTCTGCCCAGTCTCTCCACCGCTTGCAGTACCACACACAGACTGCCCACTGACACGAGGATTCAACTGCCGCGAGAACGACAAGCACAAGCCAATCAGATTCAGAGAAAGAGTTTTTCTCTTACTGACCAATAGGTGAGAGATACCCACGTGGGGTTCACAGTTTCAGAGGCTATGGATTGGTCTACAAACATCTGACCTCATATTCGCCATTTTGGATCTAAACAGGTTTCTCCCCGGTCAAACAGCTTACTTTCAGCAATGACAATTGTCAACAAGAGGACAAATCTCTAAAATATTGTCAGCTGAAAAGATTCGTGTATAGATGGTCAAAACTGGTAATCTAGTAAGTAGCCTATTAATACACAAAATTGAAATCATTAGATTGTTTAACAAACATCTAATCAGACCTGACGAAATTGTATAAAGCCATGAAATACTCTTGAAGGAAGACTCAGTAAAACTGGTCAGTTTGCTAACCTGTATATGCAAACCTCACTGATACTGTTTGCTTCACTGAAGATGATAAACCCTGCATCAAAATGCATTTCACATAACGTTAGTGTTGACCTGGATAGCACTCTTGCAGTACTGTGAGTAAAAACATGAAAGCTAAATTCAAAGTAGCCTATTTCTATGCGAAACTCTTGTTTACCTAGGGTTCTGAACAGGATTCGAGTGGCGATCTTTGTCATATTTCTCCCGACTAAATATTTGTCCAGAACCCCAATAGTAGGAGTGGGTTAGGTGTATACAATAAAGGTCAGATTTGTGTTATCGACCCATTACTCCTTTCGTGCTCTCTATAGCCTATGCACCATTGAAGGCACAACATGTCTGCGCCTGAGGAAAACAGCCAATCACGTGTCGCTTGCTCAACTCTCTCCCACGTGGGGTATGTCTTCCCCTTCAGTGTGTTTTGTCCAATGATAACGCAGCAGTGTGACTGGCTCGTTTGCCATTGGCCAAAAGGAGCAAAGCCTGTCAGTCAGAAACCCATGTTGTCAATCAATACCACGCGGGGTCGAGCGCTGACAAATGCCTGTGCTTCTCAGCCTCCTGCCTGCGAATAGTGCTTGGAATGGCTGCTTAATTAGCTTCGAATGGCTTTTCCTTCCAGCTCAAACAATCTGTCACTACCATGTGGTAAAAAGAGCCTTGCATAAAACAAAGGAGAAAAAAGCTAGTAGAGGCTAAATATCAGTTTGATTTTTTTTTTCAATGAATACATTTGTATTACTGCAAAACAAAGCATTTATTTCGCTCAAACATGGCTCATTGGAGCCAAATGTTTCTGTCTTCACTTCTTTAGGGATTTTTTTTTTGTAAGCAGACCAAAAATGATTTTAACTAGCCTATTCTGCAATGCACAGGCTACCTACATACATTTATATTTATTCATTTATATGTTGTGGTTAACCTTTATGCCACACAATTTCACTAGGATGCATATGGCTAGCTCACAGTTAACATCGAGTGAGACCGATGAAGTCATGAATACCAGTGTATCCTATTAAATTGAGAAGGGCTTAGATTGGGCTTAGACGTAATGCTAGCAGTTGTGTATATGCTACTGAATATTTTTTTTATATTTTTTAAGTGTGGAATATTTAGGCTGTTGGAACAACCCATATGATTGCTTCTATTTTGAAGAAAGACAACAAAGGAATGCTTTAAAGAAACTCAACAGTTTGTTATCTGACGTTGGCACACTATTATGCTGCCTCTTAGCATGTGAATTCCTCAGGTCCCCCAATCATCACCTATGGGCCAATAGCCACACATAGCCTATTGTCATCCCTTACCTCTGCATATGCATGCTATCAGAAATGTTTGATTAAATAACAATTTTTGAGAAGTGCAACTGAGTTCACTTATGTATGTGCTTCATTAAACCAGGTGTGTGCTGTTTCATACCATATAAATGATCAAAAGCCAGTTTTAGAGTTTAATTAATATTTTTTTGACAATTAACAAATTGTTTAAACCTTCCCAAGTGCTCTTAATTGGAGGCCTTCATTGGAAGCCCTAATGTGTCTGTGTCCTGTGTTCTGACTTGACCACTACATTTAGTCTATTCTCTCTGTTGGTAAGCAGTTCCATGATGCACCTCATACAGAATTAGGGACATACTGTGCATGCAAAGGTACCAGTATTTAGGGGTGGGCGATATAGCCTGAAATTTATATTGCGATATATTTTGAACCATAGACGGTAGATGATATATATCACAGTATATTTTGGTATGTAACTTACAGCATAACAGTTTCTTAATGGTTACCATAGCATAACGTCAATATGTACAACAGTTATTTAGTCATCGGAGGTGTTTATATTGGACTCTCAAATTCACACAAAAGTAAACTGGTAAGCTGCATTTGTGTCAGGCAGTAGCTGTTCAATTTATAGGCTCTTACACAGTTTTGTTGTAAGAATGAAAAGGTGCTATCAATAAGGTGAAGCTACAGGTCAACATTTTTTCACATGGTTGTGGAGATGCAATGAGCCTATCACGGTATGCCGATATGACCCAAAATCTCTATCATTGGCCAAATGCATATTGCATACGGTATATATCGTCTATATTGCCCACCCCTACCAGTATTGCACCATGGAAACAATTATTTTGCCTACTGTTAAAACACAAGCAGGCCATTTTTTTTTATAATTCCTTTAAGGCTTTTAATCGGAACACATCGAATTTTGTGATGGGCTGGATGCAGACCCCTGGGTTTATGTTTGACAAACCTGCTTTAGGGTCATTCTCTGAAGAACATAATGAAAAGGATCACTTTCATTAGGCATCTAAAATCATGAACTTTACACCGTCATGGCCCCTCTTATTGGCAAGAGCAACAACCCCCCAGGTGGAATAGGTTCATTGAACAAAGCTCTGTTGATGAAATGGAAACACATTTGAACTTTTTGGAAGGTAAAATTTAGGTTCTTTAGTAGGATCTAAATAGATAGTCAAAATATCTTTAGATAATGCTATATATTTTCAGATAAAATACTGGTTATTTGTATTCCTGATCAGCCTTTAGTTGATCAATGGCAATATTATATGATAGCTGATATATGATTTTGATAGTTTGACTCGAACTGCATCACAGTTTGAAGGTTTGCCATGACACTGGTGTGAGAAACACCAAACCTGAGAGCAGTTAGCAGCCTAATCTTTCCCAGACGACCCTTCACACTCCTCAATAGAAAGTGCTGGTAAAGGCAACAAAGGACTGGGGCTCACTGTTCGCTGAGGGCCCCTCCATCCACAGAGACCTTCTCACTGTTTATTTACACTGAAACCTCAGGCTCTGTGAAACTTCCACCCCAAGGCACTACACGTACGACTATTTGCAGAGGTGCTTTTAATGCATTGCAGAAAGTCAATGGTCTCTCCCTCTGCCTTCTTTCAACTGGCTAACCATGGAATCCTTATGTATACCACCTGCACCCACACCCCACACCCCATGTCCACACAAAATAAATATAACACATGTCTATTTTTAATGTTTTAGTAGCTGCTACAGACCCAGGTCCACTTATTCTTGCTTTATATGTGATAATGTACCCCACACTTCACAAACTGCAGTTTCTCAGCCAAGCTTCTGTGCACGACTTATATTATTCTGAAGTGTTATGGCAAAAGTTTTTTTTCCTGCTTTTAAACCGGAGATCTCCACAAACAAACAGGGAGGTTGAGAGCTAAGACAAACCCCCAGTTGGATCCAACCATTAATTTGAAAGTATCCCTGGCAAATTTGCACAGATTATGTATGCAGCCCCCTCCAACCCCCCAACAAACATTCCCTCACTAGAGTTGCATGTTGATGAGGCTCCAAACTCTGGGTGGGGGGTGGGGGGGGGGGGGGATTATCTCCAACTAGTCAGGAATCGTTTCATTTCACTGTATGCACACAGCCACCCCTAGCTTTTCTGTTAGTGGAGCAGAAAACGAAGGCCTTATTTCCGTGATGGGCTGGTATTGTGCAGGGCCACTCTCTCAGGATTACTGACATGCTTTCATACGTGGGTTCAGGCCTGAAAAGAGACACATTCCTGTCCACAAAGGGCCCACTGTTGTGTCGGGGGATGAATAGGCCGGAGTGTATCAGGGTGACTCGTCAGGCAGCAATCAATGCAAACAGGATGAAAGCCGTTATCAAAAGGGACAAATGCAGACATGAGCAGTGTCGCAAAACAAAAAAGATGGAGGCTTTGGCTGGAGCCCCAGTCTACACTGAATGGAGCGAGCATAGGAGGGAATCGAGCCAATTACCTCTCTGAAATTCTAATTGTCTGACATCAACAGCCACTTAGCAATATCTTGAAAACACAAGGAGTGGCATTGTTTAAACTCACTTGTTGCCAAGAGATTTAATGTATTTGGAGAACGGAAGGTGCTGGAAGGATAAAATATGCATATCAACGACAGTGTGCATCTGGATAGGGACCGTTGGTGGTTCACGGCAGGGGCAGTCAGGTTTAACGCGACCAGAGAAAAGCCCATCTCGGAGGGAATCCCCCTCCGAATCCTATCAGGGTGGACAGATTTGCTCTAATCCTCCAATAAAAGAGGCGAAACTCTCTCTCAGAGAACCTGTGGCCTGAAAGCCTTTAGAAAACACAGCTGCCTTTCAGAGCAATTGGTTAAGGCTCCACAGGTAAACAGAGAGGAGAGGCACTACAAGAGCTCCTCAGGGCTCCACAATGGGCTCTCACACACATAATTAGAGAAATCAATAGCCAAACCCACTCCTAGTTTGGACACCGCCCTGGCATGGCTGAGTCTTCCGCGCCATTGGGCAATTTAATGCATTTACAAAAGAATAGTGCTGAGGACTTATTCCTTTCAGGTGGGGGTCTATTCATGGTAAATGTACAGAATATTTTGAGATTTGTCATTCAATTTCATCAACCTGATATGTGTATGGCAGCCGTCCAGCACTCAGATGTGCTCCTTGTAATGATATTTCCTTAAGGCCAAATACTGCATTCCCAGGGTCCAGACATGGTATTAACTGTTCCCAAACAGCAGCTGTATGTTATTGAGACATTTCTAAAAGCATGCTTTTTTGTGCCTTTTAATGCTTAATGCACATTATGCATTTTGCGAATGTGCTCTGGCGGTACGTGACTGAAAAGACAAACGGCGGAGGCTCTTTAGAGGTGGGGTGTTATTTTTGGTGATTACAATACAAGTGGTGCGCTTTAAAAGCAGGTCAACAAAGAGCCCCATGTCCTCCAGGCTGAGTGTACGAGTGGTGCGATGTGATAGTGGAGCACCTCTCAGCGCTGCCAGGGACGATGCTGTAGTGCCAACCCTGCTATCGCCTGGCAATGTGGAGAGGGGATTGGGTGTGATGGAGCCGACATGCTCTCACTCGACACCCACACACACTCTTCAGAGTTTATCAGCTCTGCGCCGGGCTCACTCACTCTTGTTCATCACCTGCAAAATGTTGTTTTAAAAAGCCTTCTAGAGCTCCCAAATGAATGCTGTTGTTGTTAATGTATTCTTTTGGGGGAGGGGATGGTTCAGGATGGAAAAATAGGAGAACTCAATCACTTTGCAGATGAATTTTTAAGAGCTTTCTTTCTACTCGGCCCATGCCACCCTCCACCCTCTCCGCCCTCCCCCTTTTCTGCTTCCCAGCTTACCTGACTTCTTCCTGTTTTTCCTCCATGTTGTAAACACTTCAAAGCACCTCTGGTTAAATTGTCCCCCTGAGGACAATTGGGGCTTTAGGCAACACAAAAGGCTGCACTTAACATGTTGCTTTCCCCACACCTGTAGAACAACAGGACTACCCCAACCCCCCTCCCCCCCCCCCACACACCCCCCCCCCCCCCCCCCACCTCTCTTGTGTGTGAAAGATGGTAGGTTTTCAGAGGCTTTCTGACACCCCTCACCCCCCACGGTTCCAGTCACTAGGTTGTCCCTGGAGTACCCCCAATGTGACACAGCAGGTGTCACTTCCACTCTGACGAGTCACTGTAGGGCTTCAGTGACACTAAACGGGGCTCAGCACTCATGCCCGAGGGGACGGTGAGACTGGGAGAAACGACTTTCTGTGGGGAAAAATAGACCTTCACTTCTGCCAGTTGACTGCAACACCACACAAACACCAACAATCTGCAGCAGCCCACCAGGCTAAAGACCCCACCCCGAGCAATGAAGCTGCTGAATCCAGCAACCGTATTTACGGTCTCACCATGCACATCTGTTTTGTCTGGTCTGCATATCTTGTGTGTATGGTGTTTAGAGTTAGGAAATGTTTTGAGCCCCCTGAACCTGAACTCAAGGCCATCCCCAGTATCCAGGCCTTAGTAGATCCATATTTATAAATCTCCAGCAGTCCACATGGCTCCATCCAACTGCTTGTGGCTAAGGGCACATGTGGCATCTTATGTCTAATGAGCTCTGACCAGATGCTCCCCTGCAACTGTGCTTCTGCATCTACATTCATTATGAAAACTATACCCATCCAACCAAGTGCATTGCAAGCAAATATCCTGTTTTCCCAAACATTGGGTGCCCTCTGAGATTCTACATACATTCACACACACACAAACACACACAGACACAGGCTATCACACAAATCACACTACCAAGATGCAGCAAAAGCAATTTCAGTGCTGATACCTCAAAAAAGAAAGCTTTCCTCTTAAAAGCCGTGCTGTTGACTTCCCCACCCTCCCTTCCTCATTTCCACTCCTCTCTCCTCCTCCCTCGCCTTCCAGCAAATCTGTTGACTTCATTGAGTGCTGCTATCCTGCTATCAGGTTTTTTCCCCCCACAGTCCACTTATCACCAAGCTGGAGAGCTGCCCAAGTCTCATCTCTCCTGCACAGGCAACTGCCCAACATCTATACTAAACACAACCTTTCTCTCTCACACGCACACACACACACTCTCTCTCTCTCTTACACACAGCCTCTCTCTCTCTCTCTCTCTCTCTTAAGCTTCCAGCACTCCCACCACTTATGGCATTGGAAGAGGCCGAGCTCATCAGGAGGTGAAAGGGCTTCCTTGTGACAGCACGCCTGAGAGCCTCTTGGCTGTCCAGTCCGCCGGCCAGTCGGTCAGCAACAGCCACCCAGCGCTGTCACTGCGTAGTCAATCATGTCATAAAAGCCCCAATGAGGTTAAGCACATCTTAATTAACTTGCCCGTGTTTGTCTCAGGGGAAGTGGCCGTCAAGTGGAGCTGCCACAGCGCTGAAGGTGCTCTGTCTCTCTCTGAGAGCAGGCGTCTGACAGAGAGACAACGGAAGTGGACAGAAAGCCTACATCCTCCAGGAACAACCATCAGTAGCTGCTGTTGGACAACCATCAGTAACTGCTTTTGCCCAGTGCATTACCCTGGGCAAAAAGTTTTACAATGTCCATAGATTAAAAGGTTGTGGGTTGCTATAATGCATGAATGACAGTCAAAAGACAAAATACCACAACTGGTCCATTAAGAATCTTGTCTCATTATGGTGAACATATGCAGGCCAGGAGTGGTGACTGGTCCACTGTGCTTCCTTCCATCTCACCACTAGGGGGAGACACTGAGCACTTCACGGCTTTGCCCAAATGGCATTGGAAATAGCTTGTCAACCACACCCAACACACAATTCTGCTTTGTCCTTTGTTAACTCCCATGGTGAACACTTCCATGTTACTTTGTCATTCAGTGCCCAGGGAAAGGCTTTTAAGAGCCATACAGCGAGGGCTCTGACACTGCCCTAAGTACTGATGAGTCGGTCAGAACCTGTTGCTAAACTCGGCCTGGCTTATTTGCATTATTTATTCTGAAAATCCTTTCAGTTGCTTATTAAAGCTTGCATTATGTTAACAAGAGGAAAAGTCACGACACGGCTGTTCGTCTGGCACAATAAAGAATTGATCCATGCCGCGGCAGATAGCTTTTAGCCTTTTTTAAAGGCCCCCATTAATGCACTTCCGGAGAACGGCAGCTCGGCGGCATGCCTGCGTGTTAATGGCCTTGCTGACTGGGGTCTGGCCGGCCGCTTAGAGCCGTGCTTCACAGCCGAGGGAGAAGCCACAGGCCGTGAAATCTCCCACTGCACACACACACACACACACACACAGCACACACACACACACAACACACAGCTCAGCAGCAGCAGGCACCGAGTAGGCAATATGGTCACACATGCAAGAGCTTACCTCCGAAGACAGTTCTGAGGCTGGTGGCAAATGGACAGGCCTGGTCATCAGGCGATGTAGGTAGGTGATGTAGCCTACTCTGGGAGCAGCCTGATAACCCATTCACCCATGACTTTCTGACATGCGAGGTAGGAGAGGAGAGGGGGGTTATGTGTAGGTGTGTGTGAGTGGTGTAGGTGGTGGGGTGGGGTGCTTTAAATCGAATTTCAGTGAGTTGATTTCCTCACACACGGCTGCCTCCTCCTCATCTCACACACCACTGCTGTTGGTGCAGTGTGGAGCAGTGTGTGTATGTGTGTGTCTATGTTTGTGTGTGGACTGTGCAGTCTACTGTGACCTTTAGCTGTAGAACAAGCTCAGGTCTTAGAGTTATAATCTGCCACCAGCCACCAGATTAAAGCTCCCTCCTTCGATTAAAAATGAAAGTTTAAACTGAAATATAGGTCATGGTGCACTGCTGTAATAAGAACCACATGTGCTAATACAAATAGCCACAAACATGATACACAGTGAAATGTGTGATATGAAACACGGAATATGTAAACACACAGTGGTCCAGCAGATAAAACATTTTTATAAACAAAACTGTAGATTGTCTGAAAACATGAGCACACAACATGTGCAAAGACGAGCAAAGCCAAGTGAGACATTTCTTCTCACTGATTGATTTTGCTCCACCATTAATTTTAGCTGTATGATGCAAAGATTTTTTACAGAAGGGAAAGTAAGGTTTGGTGGATGGATGCAGATATTTCCTAAAAGGAGAAATTTTACAGTGGGAAGCATGAGAATGACTATTAAAAAAGAGTAAATGTAAAATCAGACAGCCATTTATTTACATTTACGCGTTAGCAAAAGCTTTTATCCAAAGCAACTTGCAAAAGAGGATAAACAATCAAGCTTCATAGAAGAAACCTTTTGCCCCAAAATGCACTGCAGTGCTGAGCTTTCCTCAGGGGAGTGAAATATACCTCCTCTTCCTCCACCTCCTCAGAAATCAATGGGTCCATGATAATGCTACCTGGCTAATGGAAGTAGAAAACACACAGGCTGTCCTTAGATGCCTTGGAGGATCAAACTGGGCTGAGAGCAGGTCTGACACATCACATCAGCTCATCAAAGTTCTAAGCAATCACTGCCTCTCTAACCTATGTGTGATCCACTAACAATAGCAAAGCAAGCCCATGCAAACCCATGTCAAGACAGCAAGCATCAGCGAGTACAATTGTAGGCTATATTTTGCAACATCCACACCTACTCCGCTGAGATTTACTCGGGAGTTTCTGCGCGCTGTTTCTGATGGCGGGTAATTCTGCTACGCTGTCTGCGATCAATATTTTAGCAGCCTTGTTTTGGGCGCACTCTCAGCATGAATATGCAGATGACGAACGAGCGGAAAGTTCCAGCTCAATTAGCAGGCCTATGTTGCCGAGTGAATGAAGTTGTTTCCAGGGGGAGGAAGGATAACAATTAAGCTGTTGCTGGCAGAGTCAAGGAGGCCCTCTTGACGCCTTTCTGCCACTAATTGAGATTTGGGGATCCTCTGGCTTCTTGGCTGCCTCAGGTTCAAGAGGCTCCCTGCTGAATGACAGAGCCTCTCAGCGGCCTCTTCACCAGCTTTGCCTGCCGAGCAGATGAGTTTCTAACAAAAACGTGATCAACAAGCAGGGGTCAGAGCAGAGAGGTTCCCACACAAACACACACACACACACACACAGAGAGCCTCACAGCATGCCTCTTCAGGTAGGTGAAGTGTCTCTCAAGCAGAAGAACAAACCAAGCAGCCCACACACACACATACTAAGAGAGTGCACTGCACCAAAGCCTTTACCGGAGAGAAAGAAATGGAAGAGGGGTTGATATACTGCTACTGCAGGGCAATGCTCTATAGTCTAAAACACACTACCAGTCATGTGAACCAATGGGGATGTGGGATGCACAGCATGAGGCTGAAATGGACTTGAATCGCCTCCCTTTACTTCTTGTATAGGAATACAAGGATTTTACTGGTGTAGTCAATCTGTCCATATCCCTACTCTTCAAGGCTGTCAAGAGCTGTTGTATAGGAATTAGGAACTACGTATATCAGACAAATACAAATTCCATACAAACGTCTTACCAATTTGGTATGGAACGGACTGAATTTGCAAGATGCTAGCAAATGCTAACAGATTCTTTCCATTTGGTGAAAGAACAGAACTGCAAGCTGAAAAGAAAGGAAAGGGCATTAATTGAGGTATTGAATGTTCAAGTTTAATTTAAGTTTGCAGCAACAAAAGTCATATCATGGTCATTATTCACGCCTGAACTCGGAGATTTTCCATATGCTGCATACATTTAACAGGAAAATACCCATGATGATTCTGTTTTATGGTATAATATTTGTTTACAATATCTAATGACACCAGAAGTGCTGATAATACACACTATGCTATACAGACATGTTTTACTGGCTCAGTGACAGCAGGGTCAGATGCGTCTGGAAATAGAGTGGTTTCTGGAGCGAAGAGGAGAATAGCAACGATCCGGCCATAAACCTCTGAACGGCAGCCGCTCATAAAGAAGGGGAATGAGGGCCTCCGCCGCCCCAGGTTTCTGGGTGAAGTTGTCAGTCGGAGCTTAGTGACTGGCTCAGGGGCTGCACTTAAATAAGGGAAGTAAAAGGAGCCTGTGAAGTGCAAAAATAGGGTGGAGGCAAATGCTTGAAATCTGGCCATGGCACTTGTTGAGGAAGGTTATTAAAGAGGCCTGGCTAGCGGGGATGAGGGCTATTAAATCCCCGCTAAACGACTTAAATAAATTGCCTTTTCCTTGACTTGCAGTTCTCTGGACATGTCTCAAAAAATAACTAGTTAATGAGATCCAGATTGTAGTGACCCTGAGAGAGGTAGTCAGGCGGCGCAGGACCAAGACTCCCGATGCTTCCATGTAAGTCGACCAGGGGGCACTTCTTTACAAATAAGAACACAGAGAACTCCCTCAGTGCACTGGACATTTTCTACTGACTACTCATAGACAGAAAAAAACATGAGCTAGTAATATCTGTCTTATTCAAGGACTAACCTAGAAGCAACTCAATTATTATTTTTGTCCTGGTGAATTATTGTGGATGAATGCCTTGATTTGCCTTGATAGTACCTTCTTACCTTCCACCTGGACATCCAAACAAATGTAAAACTGTAAATGAAGCTTGAGTGTATCAGTACTGGTGGCAACGTTTACATTGACAATTGCTTGGGGGCTCAACATTCATCTCTACACAGACACGCACACGTTTGAGGCAGCCGCAGAAGGTCACACGGGGTCAGAGACAATGTACTTCTGCCCTCATTATCTCCGTCTCCTCTGCTCGGTCGTTAACAATCTGTCAGCCATGGCGAACACACTGACCCTTTGACCTCCACATATGCCCCTCGCTGACGGGTTGGCAAGACACTGGCAGAGCACCAAGCACCAGCCTCGTCACACACCGCTATCTACCAAATAATGACGCTTCGAGTAATGTGGAGTAGTGTAATGTAGTGGAGTGAAGTGTGTGTCCTATTTTCTTTTGCAGTCAAGGCTGACTGTCATGAAAAGTAAAGGCTGAATCTTGTGATGTCTCCCTCCCTCCCAGCCGAAGCGCCCAGATCTGCACAGCGGGGGCAGCGGCACAGAGACGTGCCATGACAGCGTATCGCACTGCACTCATGCCCAACATGAAACAAAGGCTATCTGTCACTTTAAGCAGGCCTGCCCGTGATTCATGTGGGGATGTTAATTTCATGACCTCCCCTGAAAAAGGAGGAAAAAAAAGAAAAAGAAAAAAAAAAAGAAAACATTCCCTCTTGTCTGTGATGCCACACAGAAATATAGAAACACGCCTGAAGGCGAAATTGACTTCACACAAGTACTTCCATGGCTGGTGACTGACATGAGGCCTCTAAAAATATCTCCTCAGCCAGCACTGGATTCCTTTAGAGCACCATCTCCTGTCAGAACACACTCACACAGAGGGTGAAAGAGGGGAAAAAAATGGATGGGGGTGGAGAGAGAGAGGGCGCAAGAAAGAGAGAGAGAGCGAGGAAGGAGGTGCGTGTATGTGTGGGGGAGTGTGAGGACTGACAGTGAGGAGAAACAGAGCGCACACACACACACATACATACACACGCACACTGAACATGGAGATATCAAGCGGCAGAAAGCGAGAGTTCAGATGAGGGATCAGATGAGCCTGGAGCGCTCTCCCGGCAACAGCTCAGCATTCATTCTCAGCCTCTTTCCCTCTGCTCTTCTCTCCTCTCTCCTCTTCTTTCTTCTTTTTTTCCATCCTCTCACCCACCTTTCCTCTCCTCCATTTCCTCTCCTCTTCTTCACTGTTGTCTTTCCTGCTCATCCACTCCCCACTTCTCTCCTCCTTCCATTCTCTTCTGTTATCTTGTCTTCCTTCCTCTCATTTTCTCTGCCCTTTCTTTTTTACTGTTTGCCTCCTCTCTCTCTTCTCCTCTAGTCAGCAGCCAAGACTCTGACCTGGCAACCATCTCCAACGACTCAATAATTATCGACATCTTGGCCCACTTGGCCTGATCGTTTCCACATGTGCATGCTGCACATTCCTGATTGATGACTCATTGATTGCAATGTGTTCTTTTTTCTCTTGTTGTTGTTGTTGTTGTTGTTGTTTTGCTGCTAAAATCGTCTTAAGCAGCTCAAATCCCTGTATTTTGTGATCTGGATTTAAAGCCGCATACTTCTCTTTGCTGAGAATGTGGGGCGTAAGCGTCTTTCTGCGTTCTTAGAGACAGAGACAGAGCGCGATTAGGCGCATCAACAAGGATTAATTCCATCTGTGTATGAAGCAACGATTCCTCGTCCCCCTTTGCCAAATAAGATTAAAAATGGACTTCCTTTTAATTCTCTAATTATATGCTTGCTTTATGTAAATGTGTCTTGAAAAAGCCTGGAGTTTCATAGCAATTATACTAAGCAGCTGTGATAACATGCAAAAAAAGAAAATGTGTATTTAATGACTAATACCTTAGTTGAAATAAAACCATAGTAAGTGTAACGAATAACAACTAGTAACCTGCAAGGTATGAGTGTTTTCTTTTATTCACAGTGTGCTGATGTTTTAGGAACATCTGTGCTGAATTCATTTTAATCCAGACTCCTGGATAATCTTAAACAGAAGAAAGAGACAGTTCCAAATTCCTATGTCCTGGTTCCTTTCCAACATCAACAAATTCAAAACTGTAATAATAAGTATCCATCTGGGCTTCATCTTCTGCATGTCTTTTTTTGTAAAGACAGTCTAAAATGCCTTGAAAAGCGGATACACAAGGCCGGATGATGCAGAGGTGTAGTATGTGAGGTCTGATTTAGATGACTGAAAAACAGCAGCTGACAAGATGAACAACCCAGGAATTTCATGATGTTTCACTCCATGACAGTGTTATGGTCCAAACAGCATCAAGATGCACTGCTTGGCAAGCTTGGTCAAACGCTTTGGTTTGTGGATTCTTTTTTATGGCTACATTTACAGCTGAGGAGATCTGTGCCAAAAAAGGAAATGATGTCATGAAAGTTTACCCTTTGCAGCTTCATAAATCATTATGCTGAGAGGACAAATCATTTTAACAGGAACAGCAAAGGATCAAGGGACAGCCAGAGATGGCGAGGAGACATAACCTCTGCTACACAGCAGTATCACTGTGGCTGGATGTTGTTAAATGAATGTGCCGTTTAGGAGCCGTTTATAAGATAGAAAAGAGCAGAGAGCAAGATGAGAAAACTATCATGTCGTCAGTCTCCTCAGGTACTACAGTAATTGGTCTCTCCTTAGCAGCCACTTAGGCTGCTGCCAAGGCTGTGCTTTGCTCCTGGTAGACTTCTTAATAGAGACCAAGCAGGTGTCGCCTTGGTAACATAGTTGTCTGGAGCTCTGACAAGCTCTGGGCATAGATGTACCCCAAGCACACGCTTACTCCCACACACACACGCACACACACACAGCAGACTTTAACAGGGTTAGCGATTGGCACACATAAAATGACATTTCAATTTGTTTTAAATTAAATGTTGCTCAACTTCAAGGAAATTAGGTCACCTTGCGTGTCAGGCAGAAAGAGTAATAAAACATTATACTGTGTCAAGTCTAACACGAATATTCACTTATAAGAATTATTAGAGCTTAATTCTGCTCAGAGGTAATCTCCCAGGTTACGCTCCTGTTTATACTGACGGTGAGCTCAAGCAACAGGAATAAGGGTCAATTTTCTTTTAAATATGTCCCAATCCAGTCTAGTAGTAGCAGACTGCATTTACACACAGTTGGATATTTATTTATTGCCATTATTTTAATGTAAAATAAGGGTTTTGGTCATTGAAAACAGCCACCTTTGAAAACTCAGAAGTGGAAATCTTTGCAAACTCAGGTTCAGTCGCTACATGTATATGGGGAAAACTAGTTTCGACAGCCCCTTACTGTTTTTGAGCATTATGAAACGCAGTATTATTTTCCATTGCCGGGTAGGAGAAAATACATTTCATACATTTCCATCTATGTACGTGTAAATGAAGTCCCAGTCACTGTCTGTCTGACCAGTGCAGATGTGTGATGAAGGAAGGACATTCCCCACACTACCTTCTGTAATCCAAAGCTATATGATGAAAGCAAAGACTGAGCAGAATAAAATAGTATTGCCTTAATGGCAGGGCTCAGTCTACCTCTGCTGCTTGGGTCTGTTGGCGAGATTTCTAACACATTTGAATCAAACCATGTCCTTTTTGATGTACGGTTTGTGGACTGTTAATTGACTGCATAAAGTAAGCCGAGAGAGATTATTTTGTTTTGTCTTTTCTCCCACCTGCATCTCCATCTCAGTGAGGAAGAGACAGAGTGAGGAAGAGAGGCAGATAGAGAGGGGGGGGATCTAGACAGAAAGAAGGAGAAAGGGGAGGGGAGGGGAAGCTGTGATGTTACCTCCATCATTTTTTTCCCCTGGCTGGCTTCCAGCAGGGCATCTTTGATGGACGCGATGTGAAAGATGTTTGGTTCTCTCTCCCTGCAGAGTGGCTCCATCACTCCCCTCAACACCAGCGCTATGACAGTGACAGGTCTCTCTGGCTGTCAAAATGGATCTCCTCTCTGGGAAACAACAGACAGAGAGGAAGAGAGAGTGAGAGTGAAAGAGAGGGACAGAGAGAGAGACAGAGAACGAGAGAAAGAATGGATAGGAAGAGGGGGAGGGAAGAATCTCAAATGGAGTTCAGTGAACCCTCTGGCCTGTCAGCCTTAGGGCACTCCGTTTGACATTGTGTTCCACCACAACAAGCAAGACAAGGGGGGCTGAAGGGGTGGTGATGGGGGTGCTCTTTTACCCTCTTCTGTACCTCCCTTGAGTGGCTATAAACAGCACCTGCATTCACACGCAGAGCTGACCATTCTCAAATACACTCTCTCAAGTACACACACACACACACACACACACACACACAAACACCCAGACTCTCACACAAAGTGTGCGTCCGGGCAAACATTCACTCACTCGCGTATAGACAGATAAGCACAGACAAAAATCATACAAGCGTACCCAGGCGTTTGCAGAAACCCATATAGACATACACATCTGTGTGCATGCTAACAGATCCAAACATACAAAAACACAGAAAGCTCCTTTCTATCACACACACACACACACACACACACATATGCACAAAAGCACACACACACACACACACATTCACAGAGCCCCTAGCTAGCTTCTTGTTGCTCTCCAAGATGTTGGGTCTGGATGGCATCCTCTCAGCCCACTGCTTCCCCCTAGGACAGCATGTCAGCCTGAGATCTGAAAACACATTTTCAGCTTCGCTGAACAATCGACTTTGAGGGCGTTCTGCTCCTTGTCCCTGCCCGTCTCCTGTGGCTACAGTCGAGAGGGCGGACGGGGAGTTCAATCCATATTCTCTGGCAGGGCATTAAGACTCAAGTCTTGTTTTCCTCTTATTTATTTATTTTTTTCACTTCATGGATGTCACCCCTAATTCATATACACAGACACATCTTATATATATAGGTGTACTGCAAGACACATTCCACTGTTTGCTAAGAGGGCAAATGCTTTTTTTACGAGACTATGGGCAGCCAATCTGTTGCATTGATTTGGAGAAATAAGAAAAAGAACCAACCCAAGGGGCCTTTGACTGGCAAGTTCTGTGAAGCGCAGTGTGGTGCACAATTTCCACGCACATCTCTGAGCACTGACACATTCACCTGTGCCAGCTACACAGGAAAGTCATTAGTGAGAGTGAGGCCTCGTGAAGGCCGCCCTAGCATGCACTTGAGCCCTGAGCGGGTTGCACCCACTATGAGCAGCGTGTACGTCTCTGTTGACACATCCTGCTCTGTTTCTTTCACACCCAGCTGAGACAGGAAGTGGTGCGGGAGGCCGAGACAGAGCCGAGGCATGGATAGGCTAAGTCAAGAAATGGTGAGTGCGTCACAGATTAGTCCTGTTCAAATTACCACAGCTTGATAACATTGTTTTTGGCAGTAGTAGCAGAGCTCTGTATATATTTACTGGGATTATGGTGGCCTGGCACAGTTGGTAGAGGTGCCGTGCCCAGAGGGTTTGATCCCCGCTCTGCCTGACCCCAATGTCCTTGAGCAAGATACTATACCCCAAATTGCATCCGGTGGCAGGTTGGCATCTTGCATGGCAGCCTATATCACCTTGTCTGTTTGTACTCTCTCCTTTCACTATCCATTTTATCCTGACCTTGTTGGAATACAGGGGTGAAGAAAAAAAATGAACACTGGGTTTGAATGTTTTTTTTTTTTTTTTTAATAAAATGACCTGGGCCAGTTGGATTATCTAAATAAGGAAAGCTTAGGAAAATGTAACCCTTCTTTTCAAAGCTTTTTTTAGGATAGTGTACACTCTTATATATAATGCGAGTGAATAGAGGCAAGAAATGTCCCACAATTTCTTGCACTGAAACAACAACCAATCAACTTGACATGTAAAAAGTTTCAGATAATTCTAAAATCATCTGTTTTCCTATTCCTAAATCCTTATAAATTACCCCTATGTGTAAGTTTTATTTTTTTTCGTATGAAAATTTATCCCATCTATCGGCAAAGTGGTTTACTGCATACGTTTTAATAGAATGTATCAGCCTTCCTCTTCCCACGGTCCTCATTTCCCATGGTCCTCATTTTGAAAATGGCGGCGCAAAATGGATATTCTCATTTGGTACCCAGCCACATCTGTATATAAATAGAAATTACCAAGTTTAAGGGAACACTACAATTTATTCATGGAGGTAATTACCATCGTTTTACATTATATTATTAAAATAAAAAATATATTTTTAATAAAAGACGAAGATAAATAGAAGATAAATCCTACACATAGAGGCTTTAAACGAAAAAAATAAATAAATAAACAAAATGAAAGATTAGCATGAAAACAATGTGTTTTCAGTATGCCCTACTGTTAGCATGCATAAACCACTATTCTAGTGACTAGTAACATCATTCTGTGCCATTAGCATGTTCTGTGTTTTGTAGGCTGTGCTGTTCATACCTCATCCAGACACAAACCTGCATCCTGACCTATCAAAGAGGATGATCTCATTAGGCATGAAATGACAACTGTTGCTACAAAAGGTGGTGTCAGGGGGTTACACTTCACAACACAGCTACAGTATGGAGTGTACAGTCATGTAAAGACAATTGGTGTTGGAATCACAGATCTGTGAAGACACAGTTGCTGTTTGCATCTGTAGCACTGCTCTGTGAAGACACAGTTGCCATTAGAAAAAAAACACTTCTCTGTGAAACACACAACTGATGTTGGCACACCACAGCAGGGCTGCCAACTTAGGCAACGGGTGTGACTGCCTCTCTGTGTTCTCATGGCACACCTCAGTCTCTCACACAAAGAATTTGCCTGTCTAGCCTGATTCAACAAACTGCAAATGTAATTGTAAATTAACATCCATTCATATTAGTTGATTTGTTCTAGTACATGAAGGGTTTTAATTGACATATTTGTGCTGTTTTGAATTAAAATGCAAGGGAGTAAGGGGAAGACAGACTACAGAAAATGAGTCAGGTACAGCAGCTATATAAATAGTACGAAAACAATTAGTGTATAGGAGCCTATTTAAGTATTACCATTTTTAACCACATACCCACAGCTTTTTGTCTTTTAATACAGTTAATTTCTATTATAATGTTTCTGGTATTTTCTTTGTGTCTCGCCGATGATATTTTTTCCTTATGTCAATTTCCCGCTGTTGAATCTCCCTCACTGACTAATCTTGTTTCATTTTTGCAACAGTCACACAAACATAACATTTATTTTCAATTAAAAGACATAGCTGTTGCAAATATTTTTAACCATCAACTTACCTTTAAATGCGAAACACAGGTCTATAAACTAGGATTTTGTTGTCACATGTTCAATACTCAGCTCAGGTTTACTAGTAAAGGCATCAGGATGTAAAGGCTATGAAACAGAATAAATAGAGGCGGATCTCCAATGACATAAACTGAAAAAAGAAAAACTCTGGGGGACCACCATAGCACCAAATTGCAAAGGAAAATGTGATATCAAAGGAATTTATTTATAAATTAATTACAGACTAGAATACTGTATATATGAATATAGATCCATATAGAGATTACAGAAATGCATTTCAGCATCAGTGAATCGATGTTGATTTGGTTGTCATGTTATAGTATGTAGAGTATCAACATCATTTGTTAGTTGACAAAAAATGACTTGTGTTGTATTCACTTCAGAAAGGGAGGCTACATTACATTGTAAATACAAACATGTGGTATTTACAAAGTGTGGCCTGTTAGCACAAATATTTAGGAGGTGTTTTTTTGTTTAGGCTTACGCAGACCCGATAAATACCGCACACACAAAACCTCTACAGGAAATGAGCAGATGAGAATATGTGTGTGCTTATGAGGCCTTTTTGAGAGAGAGAGGAAGTCTTCTCCTAATGAGACAGGTCTGAGATCTGTGCTGACAACAGCTAAAATCACCTAACACAATTACAGAGTGTTGTGTGTGTGAAGAGGAGTGGAGAGGAGGTGTGTGAGAGTGCGTAAGAGAGAGAGAAAAAGGTGACATGAAAGAGGATGCAGACAGCAATTAGAGGTCTGTTCACTGGCACTGAGGTCTCCCACGGGAGTTCACTAAATAAAAAAAAGAGAGTGTGTGTGTGTGTAAGAGAGAGTTATACTTCAGTCTTTAATATTAGATGTGTTTAGATTTAGAATAAAGTCAGGTGAAAGCTGTCTTTTTTTTACCAAAATCCATCATTTGTATTTAAGGGGGAAGTGATTCTAGGGCTACTCACATGATGGGATGAGTAGAGTTATGTTGCTAAACTCTAGTTAGCTCTTCTTAGCACTGGTGTACACAATGTGATCATTGGTATACACACAAGCTCAGAGAGAGTGAGAGAGAAAGAGATACACACAGCGCAGCAGACATTCCATCTGGTAGTCATAAATCTGAGGTAACTCCAGTTCCAACCAAACCCACAAAACAAGCAAGATAGTCTGCTGAAGACTCCGCATCTGGCTCCAGCGACATCACCAGCCACCCAGTCAGAGGGCGTGCAGCAGCACCTGTGGCATGGCTGAAGGATTGAGGAGGGAGAAGAGAGGTTTCTAGGGCCCACCCTGCCCCCACTCGGCCCTCTCGGCCCACCCAGGAGAGGGAGCATCTGCTGGGGCTCAGCGATGCTCGGCGCACAGCGGAGCGGCGCTGAGGAGAGCGGAGCGGCCATGAGGCTCCATGAAAGGAGAGCACTTAATGAGAGAGTGCCGCACCAGTGGAGCGTCGCACGGGCCCTGGGCTCAGTGCTGAGGGCTCAGTTTGCGCTGTGTGCCGACCAAACCACAGGCCTCTGCTGCACACTGTAATTCAGCTCACCACCGAAACCACCAGCGCTGACTCTGACTCTGACTGTGCCTGTGTCTCTGCTAACCGGCTTGCTGTACGCCAGGACCCAGACCGGGGGAAGATCAGGCCGCACCAGCAACGCCACCCGTCTGCCTGTTTACACACAGCAGAGAGAGAGAGAAAGAGAGAGAGAGAGAGCAGACTGATGCTGAGAATGGGGGAGGAGAGAAGGGGCCATTAAAAAGAAAGAGAGAGGAAGAAAAAAAAATGGCATGGCTGTCAAAAAATAAAAACAGATACTTGTCATGTTGGAGGGCTGTAATTGTAGCTCTCATGTGATGTTTTATTTTCCCCCTGACCTCTCAGGATAAACTTGAAAAGCCACTTAACACTGGGGTTGAGCTGCCAGGCCCAGGGAGAATTAGGCAACACCAAGGCGGCCTTGTGTTTTGCAGTGTTATGGAGGAAGTGGTGCCTTTTGAGTGGAGCCTAGGCGTAAGCAGTGCGGTCGCCGCGCTATGTCTATGGCTGTGTGAATGACTCGCCACAGGATTGGCCATTGCCGCACCGGGAGCCTCGTCTCCTTACTAATTTACCCATCATTCCTGGCACAGCTGACCGCCATGGTTGTCCGGCAGTCGGTCAGACCCCAGGGCGGGTCGCCATGGGTGAGCGCTGGACGTCTGCGTTCGTAGGCTGCCGCCACTGTGGCTCGGAGGCCCTCGCGTGGGGACAGTCTCTCTGTGGTTACGCCAGAGGAGTTTGCACCTTAAGGGGGAAGGCCCAGAAGCACATTCTCACTCAGTGGCTCGCCCTCTTTAGGGTTTTTTTCACCCGACTCTGTCAAAGCACCAGCTCTGCTAAGGACTGCTATTATTGCGCAAATCAACAATTAAGGGCGGACAATGCAGCAGCACTTTCAACCCACAGTCCCCGCCTCACTCTCTCTGCACAAAGGCATAGAGGCATAGAAGTATAGACAGACATGAGAGAGAGAGAGTGAGTGAGAGAGAAAGACAGTAGGAGGGATAGAAAGATAGACGGATAGAGAGAGAGAGAGGTTGGCTGAGCTCCTCTTCTCCTGGTGAATACACTAAATGACACACTTGCACAGGTCTAGGGGTTTTCCCCAGCAGTGGAGGCTCTGCTCTGCAGGTTTGTGGGATTGGAGGTTAAATCCAGCTAATTATACCAATGACACATTTACAGTTGCTGGAGGGGAACCGTGGCGTGCCATGGGGACAGGACTGACAAGAGGCAAGTCCAGACTGAAACAAATGAAACAAACGAACCAAATTACGGCTCCGATCCCATCACTGCAGCGGCGCAGAGGGGTGGCCTGGGGACTTGGGTGTGCACTATGGAATTACAGCGACGCAGGCCATGACCTTAAGACACCTCTGCTGCATTTTGTGAGTAGCGCCGCTCCTTTTGTCCCGCGAGCTCCGCTTCAGGCCCGGCAGCCAGGCAGACAGACTGGGAGTGTCTGTAGAGGAGACGCACACTGTATGCTACTTTTGGGAGAAATTATGACTTGTCAAATTGTAACTGTTGTTGGATAATTATAAACTGGGCGGACACAGGGGCACTGTGTCTGTGTGTGTGTGTGTGTTCATGGTGGCTGGCCAGCTCTCTGTGGCCTGAGAGGAGGGGTGGCGGAGGTATTGTGGCGTCGGCTCTGGCGAGTGACATGGACACAAACAGAGTTAATTAAAAGAGCAACAATGGAGACGGCTCCTTGGGGACTCGGTCAGGCAGTGCGGCCCGACTCAGCTCTGAGCATACCAAACCAGCACATTTCCACCAAGGACCTGTGCTTTTTTTCGGTTGTTGTTGTTGTATCCACATAGTGGTGGAGCTCTAAACCATGAGTGGAGTGCACCCCCCCTCCACCCCACAAACTCTCCAAGGGCTTCGGCTGTATCCCACCCACAGGCTGAGTGGTGTAGGCCGGGCAGCTGGCTCAGGCTGCTCTGGGTGTGTGTGACCGCAGGCGCTGCCCACTGCTAAGGTCTCAAAGCATGTGGGGGAAAAGCCACATCCCCCATTACTGGCCAGGACACAGGCAGGCAGGCATGCGTGTGTGTTGGGGTGTTTGTGTGTGTGTGGGCAGGCGGGCAGCAGAGAACGAATCTCTGTTCAGTTAATTACGACAAAGTTTGCATAAGGAGTCACCGCACACATCAGAAACACAGTCTGGCTCTCGAAAAAGAAGAAAAAGAAAGGGTGAGTGAAAAAAAGGAAAGTAAATGAGGGGAACCTTTGAACTGCCAAAGCCGAAGATTGCTGCTTTCTCCCGGTGAGCAACTGGCGGGTAAACCATTTCATTGGAGGTTTTGTCCCTACGGTTGGGCCAGGGCCTTTGCTACGACTCCCAGAGATAATCAAAAAACACTCTGTGTCGACAGGGAGAATTAAATTCAAGTTTCTCAAGCCTTCTACCCCACAACGAAACCAGCTGAAAATCAATGCTTTTCTCTGTGTGTGTGTGTGAGCCTGTGTGTGTGTTTATCCTTGTTTAAAACAGCGGCACCAAATTGATGGCCATTGGCCAGTGCGGCCACAAGTGGATAGCAGAAACAGATGTGTGGTTTGAGACGATGGTTCTGTGTGTGTGTGTGTGTGTGTGTGTGTGTGTGTGTGAGTGTGTGTTTGTGTTAGACTGTGGGCCAGGAGAGCGTGCCGCCTGTCTTCCTCTCTCAATGAGTGGCATAAGGTTGCAGCTGGGCTGAGGATGTGTGTGTGTGTGTGTGTGTGTGTGTGTGCTGGAATAGAAGAGAAGTCACAAGGGAGGGTTGGTTAGATGTGTGTGTATGTGTGTCTCAGATCTCGTTCTGTCCCTGAGGTCTGTGATTTATGGGTTCATCTGGGTCTATCTCCCCGGCTTCCAGCGTCCGCTCCCTCAGGGCCGTGCTAATGGGATGATGGAGGGAGGAGAGTGTGGGCCGCGGTCGGGGGGCCCATCACCATAGGGGCCCCCTCACCTTCTCAGGCCGCTGCCATCTATCTCCATGATCAGAGAATGGCCAGAAAGCAATCACAGCCTCACACTCCTAAGGACTCCAAGCTCAACCTCCCACAATCACATTTATTTTTCACTTTCTTTTTCTCTGGCGCTCTCTATCACTCTTTTTACACAGCACACACACACACACACACACACCAATATATATCAATACCTATTGTGGAAATAGACAAATAGCATATATGTGTGTTCAGACATATTTCAGCTCTCCACAATCATGTAATATATCTGAGCATTCTGCAGAGTTCACGCGACTCCTCGTCTTACCAGATGACTGCTGTGTGTATGTGTGTTTGCGTGTACAGCATGCATGATCATGTAGCGTTATGTTTCTGAGGGCTCTGCAGAATTCAGTCGACTCCACATCTCACCAGATGTTTGGTGAGAGACAGCAGTGAGACACACAAACTGATCATTTTACCATCTTAAAATAACGCTGAAATGGGCCACAGGCAGACATGGGTGGTCACATACAGAGTGCACGTCTGTGTAAGCTCAGTGTGTGTGTGTGTATGTGTGTGTGTATAGGTGTGTGTGTGTGTAGTGTGTGGTTCTCCAAAACAGTCAAACAGGATCTGCCCTATGCGTTAAAACCACTGGCCTGCACACATCAACACCTCAGTCAGCTTCTTGCCTCACCTCAAATGATAGGGCCACGGATCCCAGGGTCTCTACTTACTCGTTTAAGCTCAGATCGACACTGCGGAGCCCAAAAGCTATTTCATCAGCCTAAAGTTAATAGCTGGGAAGATGGATGGATGGGGGATCGGGCCCAAGTCAGCGGTCTGAAGTACAGGGCCACTAAATCAAAAGATTATTGGTTTTATGAGCGAAGCCCATGTGAAAATAATTGCTAATGTTCCAAGAGTAACCAGTGGAAATGAGGGTAATGGAGCAATTTATAAATTCTGATTGCAATACATGGAAAACTTCCAGCCCATCCCCTTTGCTATTTTACTGCTCCCAATAAAAACACCCCAAGCAGCACAAATGCTTGCTGGGCCGGGCTATTAAAATCAATACCATCACAACACGGCCATTGTTTTTTCTTTTCTTCCTCTCTGCTTTGTTATTTTTAGCGTGCGGATGAGAGAGAGGATGTGCCTGGCAGTCATAAATGAAAGGTCAAACAGCCCAAACACAGCGGCGCTATTACTCACCTCTTTATGCTGGTCCCATGAGCACCCGCTTCCTCTCCTCTTCCTCCTCCTCTTCCTCCTTCTCGGGTCATGATAAACTAATTAAAAAAATATCTGACTAAACAGCAGATTAGGCCAAGGTTAAGCCTATTAACACCAGCCACATGTTTGTGAGAGTGTGTTTTCTGAAGATGGTACGGAAGAGTGAAAAAAAAAAACGAACTTTGTTGGATGTGATGCTTTTTTTTCTGTCTCTCTAGCGTCCCAGAGATAATGCAGCTCTTATTAGAAATGAGAAAAGAAACTATGAGATAAGAGTGGTGGAGGCTGCAGAAATGTGAAAGTAATTTACAGTTCTGTTCCCTGGCAAAACAATCCTCGTTTCACCTTCACACCTCATACACACACACACACACACACACACACATGTATCAGTTTCTTATACGCACATACTCCCTCACACACCCATTTATATTCATACCCCATTTCAGGCACACTCACATATTAACTTTCTCACTCACACCCACACACACACACACATTAATATTTACATGCCATCACAAAAAGTACATGCGCACATTCTATCTTTTTCATACACAGAGACTCACACACACACACACACACACACACACCTCTCATGTGATACTGATCTCTAATGACAAACTCACCTTCCCCTTCATCATGTCATCCTCTCTGACGGAAACCAAACCCTCAAATAACAATGTCCTCTCATGGGAGCCCCAAAGGAAACCTGCCAACTCAGACTGCCAGTAATTTTCCTGTAGTGGTGGCAGTGTGTGTGTGTGTGTGTGTGTGTGTGTGTGTGTGAATATGTACATTAGTGTGTAGGTGTAAGCATACAGTATTATGTGTGTGTGTTTCCTCATACTCTATGTGTATGCGTTTACTCTTAGTCTGTGTGTGTATATATTTCCTTGCGCTGTGTGTGCGTATGTGTGTACGTGCATGCACATGCTTACGTGTTTGCACACAGCTGTGTGTGGGCCCGTGGTGTGGTTTCACATGAGTTCCAGGCACCCACGGCCCACAGCTGCCTCAGAGGCATGGCTCTCCTAACCCCCCCACAACCTCCCCATTCACTGGCCTTAGAGTCGGTGGCAGCCAGAACCAGGCCATCTTGCCCAGCCACCCCGGCCGCCTGGACCCCTCACAGCGCTGGCCCTCCTCTGCCCTCCCTCTCTGGCCTCAGTCCTCGCGGGCCCCACTTGTGAGACTCATTAAAGAGACTGACTTCCATAAATGAAGCAGCGCTGCTCACTCTGTGGCAGCCCTCTGCCCACATCTTTTCTCTTGCAAAACCTGGTACTTTTCCATCATGTCCAGGCAAAGGAAGAGGAAAACGAAATGAAAAAGAAGATCAAGAAGAAAGAATTTACCCCAAAATGTCACAAGAAACACACTTCCGGCCTTTAAAAGAAAAAAAAAAAAGATTTGCTGAGGCAAAAACAAGTAGCCTAAACGCTGCACCAATGTAAATTGGCCTTTATGTGGTTAATGAAAGCAGCACTTTTTGGTTTCCGAAACTCGGTGTACACGGTGCAGCCTCAGTTAGACAGAGCACAGAGCACAACGTGGGTGGTCTGAACCGCTAACTTGCTCGCTCGTTCCAGCACCCTTGAATTTGTCACAAAAGTATTCGATTTGGAACATCTCGGCCCGTCTCTCCTGGGCTGGGTAAATTACGGACACCGGTAGTCCGTCGGAGTTACTGGCACAACAGCCTGGGCTTGGCTGATGGAAATAGCACACCTACCACATCTCAAACCAGGAAGTAGTGTGTGTTCTAAAAGACACTGAAAGGAATTCACAAGTCTAGGGTGTGTTCCAGAATAACACACACAGACACAGGAGGCATTTTATTCTAATTGCACCACAAGAAGCATAGTGTTTGCTAAACAGAGCTATTGTGTTTGCTAAGGCATGCCGGTGCACAAGGTGCAACAAGTATTCTTTCACACAATCAGTGTGTTTGTGACAGTTCAGCACTTCACTGACTGCACACAAAACC
>JAGFZM010001329.1:125782-135782 GCA_017657215.1 Limnothrissa miodon
CACACACACACACACACACACACACACACACACACACACACTCCCCTCCAATCCCATGTCTGAAAAGAGCACATCCTTTTTACTGGGCTACACAAGCGCCAGTTTTCTTTCCCGTTCATCCAGTGTGTGTGTGTGTGTGTGTGTATGTATTTGTGTGTAAGGGTGATGGTGGTGGTGGTGGTGGTGTAGTCTCATGAGTGCTGCGTAGGCTCCTGGCCTTCTAAATATTGCATGAGCCTCCTCTAAGTGAATTCAGCCTTGTGTTTTACCTCGGCAGCAAAATAAATAGAGCATAGCCTCGAAATCATAGGGACAATTAAATAAACAGCAGCACTGGGTTTTCAGAGATTCACAGCAAGCAGTCAGAGAGAGAGAGAGAGGGAGAGAGACAATGGGAGAAGGATGCAGGGTAATGATTATTATTTAGCCACCTGCAGAGGTTCCATAGATGAGGAATGGCAAATAAATGCAAGGCCATTTTTTATTAATATAGATTTGCGCAGAAGCGTATAAATCTATGCCTGGAATCGGACTGATGGGAATCAAGGGTGAGACGTGTTTGAAATGTGTGACGCTCCAGATCGGATCCGAGGGAGGATTTAGCCGGTTCTACATCAGCGGCTCTGCGTTTTCTCTGATTCCTGCGAAAGGGAGGCTTCCCAGGGATGCATAGGATAATAGAACATGACACTCGCCAAAGCCCATCAGACACACAGCATCTTGCTCTGTGTGCTGTTTTGATGAAAAGGCATGCTACCTGAATATTTGTATAGCAAACACACACACACACACACAATCACTGCAGCATCTGCTCAGCCAGTACCCCTGTGACTCAGGATTGTAATTCTCCATGGTAATTACCCCCTCCATCTCATCTGGTTGAGGTCTTTCCCAGCCACTCCGAGAGCTCATCTATCAGCAGGTGTGAGTCAACTACACTTGGATCTGTGCAATTTGTGCAAAGCATAGCAGTCAAAAAAATCCATAGAATCCATTGCCATTATGTTACAGTGCCCTGCACGTATTCTATATAAGTTTCGTATCCTTTGTGTGTTTTGGGAATATTGTGAAACGATGTAGTGAGACGGTAGCCTGTAACTGTTCAAGTGAAAAACAATCAGTCAAGACTATGACAACAACAAGCAAGAAAACTAGTGTACCTCATATTTCATTATAACAATAATTGATATTATACAGTAGTAATAGCATTTTATAGGTTTTCATTGTATATGGCCAGATGCAGAGCTAGTTACATATTCACTAAATAAAGTAATATCTTGCCAGACAATAAAAATGTCAACACTTTAATGGGATTACTTTTCAGCAGTGCAATTTTCTTAATATTATTTAATGTTTGATGGTATTTGCTTGAAAGCAGATGCAACAAGTACATAATTATCACAGTAATTAAGCAGCCAAAACACAAGTACTGCACGAGCACCTTTGAAACAGTGAGTGCACGATTCATTAGCATCCGCGGTAAGCTTATTAATCATCTAACAGGCAATTAGCAAGCTGTTAGCAGTCGCGGCTGGTATGTAAATATATTCCTGGGTTAATTTCTTCCTCTGATAATAAAGAAAACATTATGAAAATTAGCTCTGTGACTATGTAAATGATCTCTGCTGTTAACAGCACAGCAGCGGTACAAATTCACCACCAATGAGGCGAAGGGATCCCCAAAATCTTCGCTCATCTGTTGGAGGAATTTAATTGATGGCTATCATCTCACTTCACAGGCTGTGTACGGTCAGTGTGCTAATGGCCATGTCCCCAGAGTGAGAGAGGGGAGAGGGCTCTATCAGATATGTAATGAACTCTCACCATGATGGCATGATTAAAAGAGCCTGTCTGTGTGTTGCTAGTGGGGGGGATGCTTTGACAAGCATCATCTCACTCTGACAATGAAGCCAAAACCCTCAACACTGTGTTCTCAACACTAACACCCTCACCCAAACCTTAGCTCACTGAGGGGAAGGCTTAGAGTACCAGGTCACCGAGCTCTTGGTGGGATAAGTCTCATGACTGTCCATCTATCTAGGGTGCAGTCTATCTATCTATTTATCTGTTTGCTAATGGTAATGATAAGTAATGATCTCGGTCAATGATAAAACCATCTGTCTGGTCTGTGATAGGCCAATCGCAGATGGTCCTGACATTGCCATCATGAGGAGTTTTCTGTTTTCAGATGACAAAAAAAACAAAGACAACAGCATGGCTAGAGTTCAAAAAACCTGATCTGAGCAGAGTCGAGCTGAGGGTGGTGGTGCTGTCAGTTAGACCCTCTTTAAGCTGTTCTGGGTGATGCAGCAGCACAGCACCATCTCTCAGCGGCGCAGTGCTGCAGAACAGTGGCCTGCACAGCCCTCACGCTACACCCTTCTGCACCCCTCCACCAACCCCAGCCACACGCCCTCCTCTCCCCCCGTCTCCCTGTGAGTAATAAACGCTGCAGACTGGTGTTAATCATGCGTGTGACAGAGAAGGAAACAGACCATAATGCACAAACTGTGAATGAATGCCTCTCTCCTCTGGTGTTCCACAATAGGAGTATGGGGGAAGAGGAGAGGCTAAATCACTCGCTCTCTGCTGACAGATTCACACACACTTCTGGCTTCTAATCACAACCACAAGTTGGGCAGGCAAAAAAATAATAATAAGAGCGTAGGATGCAGATACACACACACATGAATCTATACCCAAGCACACACACGCGTACTTATGAAATTCCCTTCCTTACCTCATCCCTTTCTCTCTCTCTCTCTCTCTCTCACACACACACACACACATACACATATGCTCACACACAGTGTGCAGCCAATTGGAATCCAGCACAGTGTCACATGCCAGCTGGTTTTGCTATTAAACTCTCCCAAATGGCACGGACTTTCTTCCACGTTGGTGCATCTGTGCGGCCATGAAGCGTGTCCTAATCAGCAGCAATACTAGCCCCTTGTATATCTAAATATGCGTGACTGGAGGGCGCTTTATGCTCCCCAGATGTAGGAGCTCCTTTGGAGCGTGGTGATTTATTGACGCTTGGCTTCAAGGTGATCTGGGACGGGGCTTGAGCGCTCAACTGATCTGAAAAGCAGCCACCATCTGAAATCATTCACAGCAGCCCTGAAAAGCCCCAGTTTAAGGGGGAACACGTCTGCATTCTCCAGGGCAGCGGTTCTCACATGCACGTGCTCTCACAAATAACTTGACAAATTAAGGACTTCTTCTGTCAAACAGCAGTGACACCGACAGGGATTAAACAGTATTTTATTGTTAGCTCTTACTTCACCACTCAGAATATAAGTACATCTTACACAGTCTGTTATCAGTTCCAGAGTTTGTCACAACAATGCAAGACAGCTGTCTACATTCAGTATAGCCACTTCTATGTTATAGTGGGTAATTCAACATGGGTGTGACAGAACATGTCAAGCCTGAAAAGCTGCTTTAGAAAAAAGATTTATGCTAAATGCATAAATGTAAATGTAAGTAGAACATAGTATAGTACAGATTATTTTTCATGCAACATCTAAAACCTCTACAACTCATTTCATGCAATCATTCACAACACACTGTATAAATATCTACCATTTAATAGCCATTATGAATGTGATGGGAAAAAAAATCCATGGAATTGCCTAATTTAGCTTGACAAATCTTTCCTGGTGTTATAAGGAAATAAAGCATGGGTAGGTGACTAGCGCTCGAAAAAAAACTGCTCCAATCTAGCCCTAATTACCGACTTGAGTTCATCACAGAATGACCATAATTTCTCCCACTTTAAGACCCCCCCTCCCATCCAAATCAATTAACACAAGGAGCGGCAGGCTCATTAAAAGCAGCCAATGCTCGGGGAGCCATGTCATCTGCGCTCGAAATGATTGCTTAATATAGCAGCAGGCGCTCCAAGGAGCGCTTAGCATAGTACAATCCACTTCAATCAATAACAACAGTCAGGCGATATTGTCTCAAACGAGGGAAGTGCAGCTCGGATAAAAAACGCTCAATAAGACACGACTAGGGCCTTGGAGACGATGCGTCAGCACTGGAGAATGCGGGAGGCGAAGGAGAGAGGAAGGGGAGGGGAGAAGGAGAGGAGGGGAGAGGGAGGGGAACCAGCCCTCATTGATGAGGGGAAGATGCACTGCACTTTTTCCAATAGCACTCCATCCTGGGCTAGACACACACACACACACACACACACACACACATGCCACCCTGGGAAGAAAGAATGTGCAGGCCCTAATGAGAACCCCCTCACACACACACACACACACACACACACACATACACACACACAGATATACAATGTTGCTAACCAAGGTTTATGACAAGGCCACACATTACACATTGACACCAGCACACACACAGACACACACACACACACACACCACACACATGAGGAAAAAGCCACCTGAAGGAGCACATTTTGATGACTGCACTGCACAACCACACATACACACACACACAAGGGAAAGGCCACCAGAAGGAGCACATTTTGATGACTGCACTGCACAGCCTTGACACGAGTGCTCTGTAACTTTGTGGCAGACGGGGATTACGGTCAGTGCTCAGTGCTCATTAGCGAGCAGCCATCTGACCTTCGACCTTTCCTTCCCACAGCTCGGCTGTCACGCGGCACGGCGCAGGTCGAGGCAGCCTGCGGTCGGTGACATCTCAGCACTCTGCCGTCAGAGGCCTGTAGTCGCTCGGTTGCGTCCGTTCGTGCTGCCTGCCGCGGCGGGGGGATGAAAGGGGCCCGGCAGGATCGTTTGGGAAAACAAAGACGGTCGACGGCGTGAGAAGCGGCATTCTCCTCATTCTCGGCCATATTTGCAGAGCGCCGACGCTCCGGGCTCTTCAAAGGCGCGGCACATTCCAGCCGGGGCCGGGGATCAGAAGATGCCAGAGCCTCCACAAGCACAGGCTGTCTAGGTAGCAGGACTCCTAGCCAGCAGCCCTGGATGTGTGAGTCAAATGCTCAGACAGGGCATAAAATATGAAGAGAATTCCAATGACTAGGTATAAACCCATCTCACAGGGATGCCTCTATAACCATGGACTGTCTGAGACACTGTATCACTATATCCATCAGTATACCCCCATCAATTTGCATGCTTCCCTGCAAAAAGTGTCACTGCAAAGTGTTCATTTTGGCAATAAATTACTGTTTATAAAGTCAATAAATCAAAGATCTCAAACAATTGTAACAGCAAATTAATGGCACAACATCTACATGGTACTTCTTCCATAATAAGTATGTTAATATAAACAGTTAATAAAAACATATAATAATCATCTAGAATATATTAATATAAGCATAATGTTTGCGTCTGTGCATGCCAATGTGATGCATCACAATGCTGTTATCGGAAGTCCACTATATAACAGCCAAAAGATTGTTCCATTTGATTGATTTCAATTCAATTTCAATCTCACTTATTGCAGCATGGGAGAACTCATCTGCAGCTCTGTTCTGCAGCCCAGCGTAACCACCTGGCCTATTTAGTCTTATTTTCATTTTCCTGAGATTGGGTAACCAATCACAAACAAGCTTTTAGAGACACACCTTACTCAAGGAGACATACCTTGAAACACTGGTTGAACATTTGAAAGCGATATCAGGAAAAAAACAACAGAACTATAGGCTAGAGATCTAGACATAAAGTTTCCAGTTGCAAATAGTTTTGCCCTGCAGGTATGTCAAGGAATAAACCGTAGTATATGAATGCAGAATGTTTAAATCACAACTATACAGACGGATAAGCTTCAAATAAATTAAGATTTATTTACACATTCTGGATCTTTCCTTTTTATTTTTCCTTGCTCATTGTCTGTAGTAAGTACAAGCAGTACTTTCCCAGATCATCTCTACTGTATAATGAATGGAGCACAATACGCAATCATGTTGTTACCATGGAGTCATATCCCTGTTAAATATCTCAAGTGACACTTTTCTTTAAATGGTAGTTGAAATGGTAGTTCACCGCAAAACTCTCAACTCTTCAAAAACAAAAGGCAGCCTTGCTTCTCGCCGACGCTGAAATCCGTGGGAATGGATGCGGAGCGAAGCCCCAACGGTCGCCTCTCTCCCGAGACCGTGGCTGAATCAGAGACAGCCGTTAAAAGGCCACCACAAGGCCTTCACATTAGCATTCACAGCTGCAATTAAACACACTCTGCTACGTGTCACTTGCAGATCAACCTGCCCTCGTCGCTGTTAATTGCTCCTGAAAAGAGCTTGTTTGAAGGTGCTTGTTACATAAAGACACTGAGGGATACACACAAATTGTGCTTCATCAAAGCCCACACACACATGCCTGGTTTTGAGTAAATACAGGACAGAAACGGATTATTTTACTGTATTTGCACAGGGCAAGGCAACATGTACTCTGTGCTGAGAATTAAGCCATCTGTGTGAATGTGTGTATTGTAATGTACATATCAAGTGGCTAGAAGTTGTATGGAATTAAGACAGTATTGACATTACTAAATTTTATGAATCGCTGTAAATGTGACATAATTCGATGCACAGCTATAATGACTTCATTATTCATAAAAACATAAAAATGATGGCGGAAAGTATGCAAATTTTATATGGGAACTCACAACACATACAAATAGCTTACAGTACACATACACATACAGTTTATACTATTGTATTAGGACATGAGAATTATGTCCTTCTTGTAATTTTTTCTCATGCATATTTTAACTCTTTTGTTCCTCTGACTTTCTGCTGAAGCAATTTCTGGCCAAGGCCGTGAACACCCAGTGACACACAGGTAGTGAGTCTGCTTTAGGATTCCACCAGCGCACTGAAATCCCAATACTCCTTGTAGGGTCAGAGAAATCAAAGGCAGACACATCTAAGGAATATGGGAAAGGGATTCATGGATTAGCGCCCATGGCTTGTATCGCTAATTAAAAAAGTAGAGGGGAAAATGGTTCTTGTCCGCTCCCAACGGATGTGGCACAGGATGACTAGCTGCAGGTGATCAATAGCACCCAATGCATGAGGACACCCGGGGGGGGGGATGGCGGAGGGTGCTGAATTTTAAATAAAAACAAATGCACTTCACAGAGAGACGGATGAATTATTGAACTTTTTCTGCTGGGTGCTGGAGAAGGGTGCTTAGCAGGGGGTTGGGAGGAGAGGCAGCTTCTAAAGGAGGAGCTGAGACGCCCTGACAGGCAGCATCAAGGAAAATCAGGGTGCGCTGCAGAGTAAACAAGGCTGATCCAGTCTGACTGCTGCGCTACCACTGTCTGTAGGCTCAGCGCACACACACACACACACACACACACTCATACACATACACACACACACACACACACACACACATACACAAACACATATACATACACACACACACACACACACAAACACACACACACATATACACACACAAACACATACAGTACACACACAGTATAGGCCAGAGAGCACATAACTAAAGCCACATGCTTAAAGGTACAGTTAGTGATTTGTACATGGTTTGTAAACAACATTTTTTCACAATCATATTCTGTAATGATAGATGATGTTAATCATGACCCACTAGCTCTTCATTCTCTTGGGTCACTGTAAATGATTTTGGTAATTTTATGCTACACAGACTCCGAAAACTGAAAACCAACAATAGGCTCTGAGCACAGAGGATGGAAAGTTCCAGAAGGCCCCTTAATTCAAATTAGTGAAAAGCTATTTTTTAGATGTACAGTAGACTGATTAATATAAGGCATAAGTTCTAATTGTATAATGTAGTCAAAGTAGTTTGCTATTTAACACTAGCGTTATTGTGTCATTATTTACCAGCGTAAAAGCTAATTATGGAAACAATTGACCATTCCAACACTCTTCCCATGCACACAGAACATTGAGGGCAACCTGTGCCCCACCCAATAACACACACAGAGAACACATGTACAGATTTTTGCTCTCTTACTCTCAACCAAGGTTATTGCATGTCTATTAACTGAGTAACTAAATAAAAATAACACCTGGCTGCAGCTGAAATAAATATAACAAATTCAACCATCAAACAATTTTTCTCTCTTTCTCTTTGCTGATGGCGAAATAAAACAAACAACGATCAACAAGCTTCATGGTCTGTGGTCATAGTAATGACGTCCTTACCGAACACACAGGAAATGGATCCATGTAAACAAGCAGGCTGCAACCCCAGCAGGAGACCTGGGGTGGGGGGTTACATGTGAGTGTGTGTGTGTGTGTGTGTGTGTGTGTGTGTGTGTGTCTGTGTATGTGGGGGTTAAATATACTGTCTGACACCACAGCCGCAGTGCATGGCAGGCCCGGGCTAAGTGACAGCAGAGGCGGACTCACATCCCCGGGTAATGTGTGGGGATTGCAGCAGGCTCCCCTGCTGAGAGCAGCATAGCTCTTCAAAGAGGAAGCAACAATGGGCCAGGTGATTTCCTGCCGCCTCCCCCGCTGAGCCTATCATCTCCCCCTGTAAAGCCACACAGGCACGTCTTCATGCACCTGCTCTGGAAGAGGGCCTAGAGCCTGCACAACCATCTCAACCTCTTTCAAGCTCATTATCAACCCAGCCACGCTAGGTGGATGGAGCAAAAATCCTATGGAACTCCCCAGACATGGCAAACGCAATGGATTAAGGCACCAAAGCATAGGCAGCCACTCAAGTACAACAATGTTTTTGTATGGCCGAAGCCACCTTTAATTTGCGTATAAATAATTGACTACCCCCCTACACACACACCGACACACATACACACACACACTTTTTTGTAGAAAATCCCTGGAGAGGCTTTCAGTTTGTTCACAAGACGGCAAGCCAGTGTGCTCTGCAAATTAGCCTTTTGGAGATGGCTCACCTCCTGGCTATGGTGCAGTGTGCATACGGCCTTGCCTTTCTCCCTCTCCTCCTCTCCCTCCGTAATAACCTTCAACTAACCTTTAAACCACGCTGAATAATTTAAATCCGATTTTCATATCAATGGAGGAGTCAAGCCAGGCAATTATCTTTTATCTGTATACTCTGCTGTCAGAGCAAAGCATAATAAAGTTTTCCCAAGTGGTTTTGTGCAAGTGAGAGAGAGAGAGAGAGAGAGAGAGAGAGAGACTGAGATAGAGAGAGGGAATGAGAGAGAAAGAGAGAATGAGAGAGAGAGAGGGAATTTGAGGCATGATAAGAGATGCACACCAGAGAAAGAGAATGAGAGAATAAGGTGGTGGAGAAAGAGCAAGGCAGAGGGAGAGAGAGAGAGAGAGAGAATGAGAGAGAGAGAGAGCCGGAGATGCTATCTGAAGACATTAATGCGCAGATGAATAATTCAGTAATGACAACGAGATCTGTCATAAAAAACACTGCTTACATCTGCACCGCGTTGGAGAGGGCTGAGTTGTACGGTGTGTGTGCATGTGTGTGTCTGTGTGTGTGTGTGTGTGTGTGCACACATGTGTTTGTGTGCACGTGAGTGTGTGTGTGTGTGTGTGAGTGAGGAGACTAAAGATAAACATGACAAATTGCTGGATCATCTGCTCTATTAGGACAGAGGAGCAGGTGCAGCCATGGCGCTGAGGTGCCACACCATGACACACTTACAGGCCCTGCTACAGCATGATGGGAAACACCTCATTTGGGTGACAGTGATGTAGAGTGGAGCAGTACAGGAGGAGAGAGAGAGAGAGAGAGAGAGAGAGAGAGAGGGAACGATAGAAAGAGATAGAAAGAGAGTGGAAAAGAATACAAATTCCCAACGGAACTCATTAAAATTCGACTGCACAACCACCACGTCTCTGTCTTCCCTCTCCTCTCTCCTCCTGTAGGCGTACTGAGGGCTTGGCTGGACAAGCCGTGATCATCTTAATACCTAAAGCGCACTGCATTTCTAATGGAACGCGAGCGGGGGAAAATGAACACGGAAGAAGAACATCTCTGGAGAGCCAGAGAAAGAGGGCCTGTAAGAATATTATAGGAGAACACTGGAATAAAGGAAAAGAGCTGACAAGGAA
>JAGFZM010001329.1:145782-176377 GCA_017657215.1 Limnothrissa miodon
CACAAATAAAGACTCGTTCAGGAAAGACTAAATTAGACAAAAAACAAATGACAACAAATGACAGGATAGTGTAACAATTTCAAAATAAGGCCTTCATATGACGTCACACACACACACACACCGTAAGCTCTCCTCACATCCCTGTTGAGATAGTGTAATGTTTGTGTTTCTAAATGTTAATGTCCATTTCCTCTTCCTGTCTGCATGGCTGAGAGCTATCAGAGACCTCCTCCTCTTCCTCCCCCTCTTCCTCCTCCTCCTTCCCGTCTTTGGGCTGCATGCTGCACAGACCTGGGGCCCCTCTGTGACGCCGGACCACTTTTGCAGCCCGCCATAAATCCTTAACGACAAACTCTATAAACCTCTTTGGGCCTGAATATTTATGGAGGCCTGTGAATCCCCTGAGTGCGGTTTGGTGTCTCAGGCTCACTGCACCACAAACGCCGCTGGCTCGTCTCCAGGATTCTTATCTGCTGCTGGGGAGCCGCCATTTCCACAGAGGCCCGGTGGTCTTGTCTTCCTTCAGCAGGGAAACACTGACTGGAGAGTGGGAGAGGAAAACCAATAGAAGAGTCAGGTCCAAGTGCCAGGAAACACACACACACACACACACACACACACTGTTGGTCCTGTTATGGAAGCGTTCACAAGCATCTGCATGAGCGCTACGGCTTTCAGAACACGTCGTCCTGGTTGGGCACTAAAATATCCTCCAGGCATTTGTGTAAGCTGAGTTGAGTGGTCAACTTAGAGATGCCACTAATGGTATGTTTGTTCAACCAAATTACAAACAAGACAACAAGGCTGGTTTGTAATGTGCAGTGATTTACAGTGGCCTCCACACATGTCTGAGCGCTGTGAGGTCAACGCAGCTTCTGTCTCTCTCAGGCAAAGCAAGTGCGTGAAAGAAGCCGCTAGAAACTTGTGACCCCAGTGAAATGATCAACAGTGGGCCTTTACAAGTCTTTCAGCACTTTCCTGCCTTGGCAATTACTCCCATTTACCATTTTAATATCTGTAATCCCCCCCTCTCCCCCATAGCCCTCCTCTTTTCTGTGATTCATGGGTAACTGCCCTCTGGGGAAAAACACTGATCATGGAAATCTGCCAAGCGGCTGCTAAAGCCGAGTTTCCCTGCGGAGCGTGGAGATGTACTGCAGCGAGTGTGTTTCATAGGGCCCGGCGCAGCCGTTATTTGCTCTGGGACACAAACGTCTCGGTGTGATGATTGCACGATGGTTTATTTAACTAATCACAATACGCACAGTAACTCACAGCCACCCCCCCCCCCCATCACCACACACTTACACACACATACAGAGGTGCACAGACTAGCCAGATGGGACGGAACGCCACATGAACTGCTACCAATTTAGCCCACATTTCCCTTCTAATGTTTGATTGCATCACTATTAGGTACTTAAGGTGTGTGTCACATGGCTGTGTCACACGGTTAAATAAAATGAATGCATTTATGGAGGTGTGTGGTCAGGCAAGGTTAAAAGGGGACACTCATCTAAGCACCCAACAGGAAGGACACTTGTGTAAGCCAGGCAGGCGGCACCCAAAACAGAAGTGCTCCATCAGCATGCGGTGACTTGTGCAACGTCAGAGTGGCACCAGGGGTTTTAGTCTCCTCAACAAGAGGGACAGTCCAAAGCTTAAAATAAGACATACTATTGTAGGGCTGGGTTCAACTGTTTGATGGCTTAACATGGAAACATTACTTGTATATGTAACAAACACTGGAAATAATAGCTTTCCATATAAAGGCTTCAGACTTCATAGTAAATGCTCAAAGCAAAAAAAAAGCAACTCATGGTGTCTCCAAATCAAGCACAAACATTTCTTTTTCCTCTTGTATGGAGAGGCACGTTTGGAGCTGAGCTTTGCAACGAAACCCTGGAAGACGAGTGCTCGTTGACCGGAGGTTTAACTTCCTGTGTGGAACGATGTCAGGTGGACTCAAGACCCCTTGCAGCTGGGATTTCCGTTCAGATCCCATTATTTTCCAGTCCTGCTCCCCGTGCTGTGTCCCGCGTCCAGCTTCTACAAGGGAGCAGAAACCAGGCAGAGTGTATGGCTGCCAAGGTTAATCCCCAAAGGCATGCACAGCTCTGCTCCACATCTCCCTTATTAGACGAGTGAAATAATCTCCTCCAAAGTGGCCGAGATGACGACAGGCCAGATTTATGGCCTTTGTACTGGAGCCATAAGAACAACTGCTCCCGCACGCATCATGAAAACGAGTAAGTAGTGGGGGGAAGCCCTGCCAATTGCATTCATTTGTGCATATTTGGATCCTCAAACATCTGCTAGTCCCAAATAATTGATGTCCTACTTTCAACACAGAAGGGCACAGGCCTTGCCAGCTAATTCCATTTTCCAGGGCAAATGTCTTGAAGTCTAAAGATGGAGACTCTACTAGCCAGGAAAGCCATAGCAGGTGTGTGTATGTTTGTGTGTGTGTGTGTGTGTGTGTGTGTGTGTGTGTAGCCTCTATCCATCCTCCCAAACTCAGAGACTGTTCAGACTCCTCACTCATGTTTTCTGTTGTAGATCTGTGTGTGTGTGTGTTCGCAAGGGGGGGGGGGGGTTACTCCCAAGACAACAGAGGCCTCTTCGGAGCACACACACCGCTATGACCTATGGACATAGGACAAAAGGAGACAATAATCTCCTGTGATACATCTGTAGCTGAGAGTGTGAAGGAGAAATAAACCATCTATCATATTATCAATCAGGCTTCCGGTTGTAGCAACACTATGAGATGATCAAACATCTCAAGGGTGCATCAGTATGCAAGGCAGCCTCAGTACCAGCCGGCGCATAAATCATTAATTTGCCTTACCCAATTACTGCCTCCCCGCAAGTAGAGGAGAGAGAGAGAGAGGGAGAAGAGAAGAGAAGAGAGAGAAATAGAGAGCGAGGGAAGGGAAAAAAGATGAGTTTGTGTAACGAAAGACTCCTACGGTGAAAAGGGGTAGAGGAGGGTGGTGCATTTCAAGGAATGAGTTTGTAACAACAACACGTAGGAAAATGTGGAAACAGTTTTCCCCACCTCTCTTCGCCATCTCCCCTCGGAGCCGACTGCTGTTTACAATAAACACACCCATCCCCATCCTTGTCCCCCACTACCCCACACACACACCCACACCCCCATACCTATGCCCTCCCCATTCTCCAGCTGATGCCGAAGCCGTCTGAGGGTGTGGCGGGAGTGATTGTGCGAGGCGCTGCCTCATAGCACCAGGCGCCTCCGCCATCCAAGGGCACCTCCAGTGCGGGCAATAATCACAGCTGCTGTGTTTACCTCCATTATTGGGGACAGCTGGAGAAGCCAATCAGGCCCTCCTGCTGGGTAGATTCCACAATCATTTGGGCAGATGTTGCTGAGAGGGCCGCCGGCTGAGTAAATATTCATACCGGCATTATGAATTGATTTTCACCTATTTCCCCACAACAAGGCTCTCGTGCCCCTCGAGGAGCCTGACAACCAATCACTGCCCACCGCCTGGGCAGGCAGGTCCAATCAGGAGACTCAGACAGCAGACATATTGGACGGTGGCGGAGGCTAATCTCACCTGAGTAAACAGTGGGAAGGTTCAGGGCTTCATTACCTGGCTCTCCGAAAAACCTCAAAAAAAAACCACCACCAATAACTCCTCATATTTCTCCTTCAGTTGCCCACCTTTTTTAAACAAATCATTATCTTCTTTTTTTGGTTTGGCAGTGTGGACGCATAATTTAATAGCCACGATAATTAATCACTTAATGAAGCCATGATAGAGAGACAGAGAGAGAAAAAGAGAAAGAGACAGAGAAAGACAGAAATCTCTCTATTTGGAGCGTAGGGTTTTTAAAATTTTAAACGGAGACATAGACGTCCTGCAGGCCCCTGCTGTTGAGAGGGGATGATAAAGGCCTGGGCTGGGGCTGGCAAGAGCAGTGGGACTCCTCTGATGTGTGTGTTACTATGTAGCTTGATTGTTATCCTCGTTTTGTAAGTCGCTTTGGATAAAAGCATCTGCTAAATGCATAAATGTAAAATGCATAAATGTAAATGTTATCTGCTGCGGGCCATGCTCAGCTCCGGCTGAGACACGGCTCAGGAGCAGGGGTGGAGGGTCGACTGCGGCTGGCAGAGACAGTCTGGCACAGGTGGGGGAGCAAGGGGGCGGGGAGGGGGTAAAGGCCACAGACCCACCACAGGCCACATCACACTCCTGCGAATGAAGAGGTTTCACTCAGAGGTTGCTATTGGTGGTGGGGGCCATGACCTCTTTCACTGGGTCATACCTCATCCCACCTCACTCAGGATAGGGGACCAATCACTTGGCCAGAGATGGGAGAGAACTGTTTTTGCCATTGACCACCATGCTAGGTAGCTGTCACTGCTGAAATAGGTCAAGAGGCCAGCGATAGGAGGTAACTCCTCTGTTACTGGTCTCCTACTTTGCAGATTCAGCAGTGCCAACACTTACTGGCTGCCGTAACATACTACTGACTTTAAGTGACTCACATGTTGACCTGTGTATGTCATTTACTGTCACCAGTAAAAATTACGAGAATGTAATATAGTTAATGACAACAGATAACACCAAACAGTTAGCTCCATTATTAAGGCTTTTTATAGCGCAGGTAGCAATATAAAGCCTCTCCACTCACCCCTCCTCCACCCTAATAGACTGGGAAGTGACCCAGTGCAGTTCCCCGTTGCAGTTCTGCCCAGAGACGGCAGCCATTTAGCAGAGAGGCCAACAGTGCTGCTGCCATACTCATTCCCTGTGCCTCACTCACTGCACTGATCAGGAAGAATTTCTTCTCTGTGGGAAGCTTTACAAGCAAGAGCTGTAGCTGCTTCTGTGTGTGTGTGTGTGTGTGTGTGTGTGTGTGTGTGTGTGAGAGAGAGAGAGAGAGAGACAGAGAGAGAAAGTGTTTCTGCAAATGGCAGGGCTGCTGCCATATAATGTGTCCTACAGCAATGCAAGTCTGCCCTCTGCAGGCCTGGTGTGGCACTGCAGTGGGGATGGCAGCCATGGCTCATCTGACATTCAACACCCCAGACAGAGCCTCGTGGAGGGGGGTCTTAAAAGCACTCAAGAGGGTCCATGGATAATTCTGAGCCACAATCAAATGGCTTTAGACATTGTTGCCTGGGGCAATCACTCAACGTGTGTAGCTATGCAGATTACAGCCTATATCAGTAGCCTATCTTGAGTACTTAGATTGCAAAAGCTAATGAGGCGTTACATGGTGAATATCTAATGGACTGTGCTGCCACGGTAATTACTGGTGGATCAGGGCGAAGCGGCAGGGTTGGCGAGATTCAGACCTGGGCCATTATTCATTTCTGCCGAAGCTCCAGTGGAACCTGTCAGATAAAAACATACAGTGAGATTTTGAATGTTATTCTATGGGCTCCAGTAAAACCGATCAGAACACTGTAGTGATGGTTTGCTATACTGTACATGGAGTAAGGCCTGGTCAATGTTCTAAGAGCTATGTGTTTGTGTGTGTGTGTATGTTGGAAGGGTGGGGGTAATTTTAAGCTCAAGGCTTTTAGCAGGTGTATCATAAGGGCATCCTGGAGAGGGACATTGTGTGTGTATGTGTGTGTGTGTGTGTCTTACCACATGTAGGATTAGAGTCTCCCATCAACAGGATTTGACAGAGGCCGGCTGAAAATATTTGTTGTGCAGATGACTAACAAATATTTTCCCTTTGGTCTTGCTGAGAGTGGCTGTCTGAAAGGTTCTGGGGGGGGGGGGGGGGGCTGCTCTCTCTCTCTCTTTCTCTCTCTCTCTCCCTCTCTCTCTCGCTCTATGTGAAGCAAAGCACATGAAAGGCCTGGATTGGACTACTCTTACCAGACAGGCAGACCTACCGTGCTGGGCTGAGCTGGAGTGATTGGCAGAGAGAATCACAAAAAAATAGCGGGTAAAAAAATAGGGGATAAAAATAGGGTGCAGGCCCTTCCCATAAGACCCCGCAGTGCTGCACGTCGCAGCACACAGGCCCAGGCACCACCACGGAAGCAGCTAATCAGGGCATTTGCATTTAAATTCAAAGCAACAGGTTTAAAGCTTAAAGGTGCAATCAAAGCAGGAGCGAGTACGCAATCAGAGGGGTGCAAACCTGCAGAAAAGAGCCAGATGAAAGGCAAGAGATTAGAGCGCTTTTAGAGCAACATTAGAAGGTGTTAACCCACTACCTTGACTAATGAGGAATGGGAGGGAGACGGTATGTGGTGCTGTATGGTGCAGTGGGGTAGTGGTAGTGGTGAAGTGTGGGGGGAGAAAGAAAAAGGTAATTTAATTAAAAATTCAGCCCAGCAAGCTGGGATCACTCCACACCTTCTCTCTCGGAGACATCAAACGAGCACCTTCATTAAGAGAGGTATGGCAGGGGTGGTTTTCTTCTGAGGTGAACCCTCAGTAGGCACAATTAGAATGATTGGATTTTTTCTGCCTCAGCATTATTAGCCAGAATGTGGTACAGTAGCTAGCAACAGTAGCTAGCAGCAGCAAAGAAGCTACTACTGAACAAGAGGCGAGGATGGACACTCACTCATTCCACTCAGAGGCCATATGCTCATGTACCGCCGCTGCCGACAGCACTGCACTCCAGCTGCACAGCTCTGTGTTTAACACCACAGAGTCCCAGTGAAAGTAGGAGTGAGGTAAGTCTGCACAGGCTAATCCTCTCAAATGCTGCTGCCGCAATGAAAAGCAGATGGGATTGATTTTTGTCCTACTCTTTTTTCTCATTCTCCTACTCAGCCCCCCCACCTCAAATGTTTTTGATTATTTGAAGGAGTGTTCACTAAAGATTAACAAATGTGGCAGCGTTTCAGCGGAAGAAACGAACACAGATTTAGTTTTCCACTTCACAGGCTGTTTAGGTCTTGTGAATTCTTTCCCGAGAAGGGAATGCTTTTATGTCCTTAATTAGCTTGTGTGACCACAGCCTTGTATAGCAAATGTACCATAGTGTTTCTCTCCACCAAACCAGGCTTAATGATCCAACATGACTGACTGACTTGACTCTCAACTTACCTTCAGGTAACTGGCTAAGCAGTCCCGTTGACTACAGAGGTAAATCACAGCCCTGGGCTTCAAGGGGGTTGGCTTGGGGGTCAGAATGTCATTAGCCGTTCTTCGCACCTCTCTGTGTCAAGGCAAGACCCCAAGATCCCCCTTTAGAGATGTCAGGGAGAGGAAGCGAATGCATGGAAATGGCGGGAAAGCTTGTCGGTTAAGAGGAAAAGGCCCAGGCTTTGTGTTTACTTAGGGTCGAGTGGAACGTGAAGGTACAACTGGCTGTGGGGGGAGAAAAAACAACAGTGGTTTGACATGGCCATGACGTGCCACTTTCAAGAGCCACCGAGACCCCCATGTAATTTCAGTTTGGCTTGAATTGGAAGTTTAAAATCACCGCATTGTACACACAGAGGTCTTAAAAATACCATTGCTTCACCACATGTAACAAATAACCCCAGCTTAATGCGCTGTGAGATTTTACTATGCATGAAAGTGTACACAGTTGGACGGCTTTTGGTTTTTCAAACATTCCATTTCATCTCCATGACAGGTTTCTGCTTTATTGTTGTGTTCGGGCCGCGCTTGTGGTTGTTACAGAAGCTCTTTGGAGCGCAGAGTTATGGCCCTGGCTCTGGGTTGGCCTTTTAAACAGCAGCAGCGGGTGAAGACTAGGGATTCTCACGCACACTGGCACAGCGTTGCCCTCTGGCTTTCCCCCTCGCTAAAACACCACAATGGGACTCCGGCCCACGCTGGCACGGCGCGGCACTCTCAGATTTTCACCCAATTCTCTTCTTAACAAGCCTGGAAATAACCACAGCCTTTTCCACACAGTCAAGAGAGAGAGAGAGAAAGAGAGAGAGAGAGGGAGAAACTCATCCCAACCCATCCCCAGCTCTATTAAGATGATAAAAAAAGCCCTTCGCTGGTTTCGGCGATGTTTCCAAGCACCAGGCCAGTGTGTCCACAAGCTGATCCTTTTAAAACCACCGACACGGCCTCATGTGTCGCCCCCGAGCAGACATGTGAAAATGGGCTGATTTTCCGTTCAGGCTCGAGGATTATTAAGAAGTTGGGCCGCAAGCCGTGGGAGCTGCAGCTGGTTTTGTGTAGAAGCCTCAGCGAGAAGGGGGGGGGGGGGGGGGAGTGAAAAAAGAGGCAGGGATACAGCAGGCATTAGCGGTTAACCAAGAGCTAATGAGGGAAAAAAGGAAAAACATAGAGCTCAGATGAAACCGTTTAGCGTGCAGTGTATACAATGTCCTTATTGCATTTCAAGGAAAGATGGCTACATTTTGGAGCAACCTTCCACCCCCACCCAAAGTGTAATTATCGTGTGGCTCTGCATCTGTTTTGAGTCAGAAGGAAAAAATTTGTTTTTTTTTTATTGTGTGTGTGTGTGTCTGTGTGTGCATGTTCTAATCAGACAGACCTCTTGTATTGGACTAGATTGTTGAAACAAGACATAGATCTGACGAGTATGAGTACAATCACATAAACACATATTTACCTTTTGCAAGCCATGCTGATTTGTAGGACACACAATTGAACACAGACCTCAAACCAAGCTTGCACTGACTCTTGCTTGCACATAAAAGCTGATACAACTCCCCCACCCCTCCACCCAACCACAACACCCACTCACCCCTCGGCCCTCACCCCTCCTGGCCGAGTCCGCTGGGGGCTGAGCTCTCTAATGGGCTTTTCCAGTCCCTTCTCCTCCAGCCAGCCAGTAAATCCTGGGAAATGAAAAGTACTCCCCCCCCCTCCCCCCCCAACACACCTTTGCCTCTCCTCTTCTCTGACATGTGGTCCCAGGTGTGCAAATCACAGTTCAGAGTGGGATCAGACACTTCTCTGGAGAGAGTGGGAACGAGGGAGAAAAGAAAAAGAAGAAACGGAGAAAGAGAAAAGGAGGTTGAGGAGGTGGTGCAGGAGCAGGGGTGGACATGCCGAAGCCATCCAACTCAAATCAGCACCATGTGTTCTCTAGAGCCTTATTATCCTATAAATGAACTTTATTGAGGCAACAAAGTGTTGGGAAGTCTGCAAAAACATTAAAGGTCTGGCTGTGGGGTGCGGGGGCCAGCAGCAGAACAGCGGAACAAGTGGAGCAGCAGCGCCTGCCCTGAGGGACTAATGAGAAGGGCCAGACCCCAGGCTGCCTGGGCACGCCTAATGGCCTATTACTGACTGAGATGCGGTCGGCAGCCCAAAGAGGAAACAGACATGGCAGGAACCCTTTAACTGACCCAAACGGGATAAAGGGTGTGTGTGTGGGTGTGTGTGTGTAGGGGAGTGGGAGGGGGGCTGGTTGGAGAGAAAGAACAAAGGGGTTTGGGGTTGAGGTGGTATGGGTTTCTGTGGTGGAGGTTTTGGTGGTGCAGAAGGTGGGGGAAGGCAGAGGTGGTTGGGGTGAGGGTGTAGGAGTGGGGGCACATGGGAAAAGAAACAGAGCCAGCAGTGAACAAACAATTAGTATGACATGTGGATGGGTCTGCAGGTCCCCAGCTCCAGAGCGTGTAATGAAGGGCGAGCTGGAGCCATAGCCATGGCTGCGACGAGGGACGCAGGCCCAGGCTGTGTGGTGGCAGACTACTGAGAAAGGTAACAAACCACATACGAAGCCCAGGAAGCAGCGCAGGGGCCCCCTTACAAACCACTCTGTTCAAACTATGCCGTGAAGGAGGAGGAGAGGAGTGGGAGTGAAAGAGGGTAAGACTGTTAAATGGCATCACAAGTTCTGTGATCCTTAAGGAGATGATTAATGTTTTAAGGAAGAGCCAGAGCGGGCATCTGTTCCTGGTTAGGGGCCTGGAAATGAGATTAAAGGAAAATCTCCAAACAGATTGAATTGTATTTGCCTTAATTGCTGAGAACAGCTTATACAGAGCAGACCGCAAATAGCAGGGTAATAAAACAGGAGAGGAGGTGGGCCTGCGCAACCTGAAACTGGGGCCTTTCGGTTCCTTAAAGTAACCAAATACTAGGCAAACACCGTGGTAATTAAAAGGTCTCTGGGATAAGGCCAAGGCTTTTTCAGTCTGGAAGGTTTCTCATTTAGAAGCCAAAAGGGAGAAAAAGAGAGAAAGAGAAACGTGTCAAGCATGTTGGGACAATCACAACAAGCGGCTACACCGGTGAACGCGAAGGACTCAAAAACAATGACGCAGCCCAGAAAAGTTTGGGCAATTAAAACTATGGGCTGATGGACAGTGAGGCCAAAGGTGTCTTAGTGAAGGGGGACCACGGCACTTCAAACAGCCTTGCAGAGCACTTCCATATGAAGACACCCCACCCATACCCACATGCTCTGATGACACCCTAGCCCACATTTGCACAAGGCTTCTCCTCCTTCACAGCAAGACAACATCGGGATGGAGATGAAGCTGCCGCCGCCTCTACCCCCCACCCCACTTAAGCACTGAACTTCGGCGTGGGCTATTGGCAGAATCTGAGGAAAATCAGGCCCTTTGAGAGTGAAACTGAAAAGTACAAATCCACGAACGAAAGAACGGTGCAAGATAAGAGGCGAGGAGCCCGTGCCAGAGAGGCCCCTTCATTCCTCTTGTGATTGTGTTTCAATTGAAACCATATGCACTGCGCACACTCGCAAGAAAGAGAGTGGGGGGAGAAAGGCGGGGGGCAGCCTGGTGGGGAGCAGCTCCCTCCAGATGCTTCCGTTTAGAAGGAACAGAGGGATATCATTACCATACTGGCAATAATACTCCTCAAACGGACTGAACTTTTAACTCCCGTGAGAGAACCATCAAACAAAGCCATCGCTGACAGTCACAATATTGAGAGCTTATATCTTGGAGGCAGAACAAACAGACCAAACACGCACAACATACGTACCCACACAAACATCTAATCTTTCTGGAGTTCTATGGTTAAGGCGAGGCCAAACGTCTCAGTCAAATGGTTCAAATGTCAGGGACATATTAAGTGGCTATGGCAAAAGCCTACTATTTTAACAAGTGGTAATTAGGTTCAATCAAAACAACAGGGCATGCTAACATAAACAAAACAAATCAATGCCAACATCTGTTTCAACAACATTCTTTGAATGAAGTCACAAAAACACTCTATTAGAACATTAAAGATGTGCACATGTGCAATGGGTTTTGGCATGACACCATTTTACATATATTTTAACCTCAAGAATTGGTACAACTTTAATGTGTTTAACTATTGAAGCTGACGCTGAAGCTGATGATGGCAATTAAATAATTAGGTGGATGTCCAAATACCCCCTTTTACAAATAAAAACTAATTTCTGCTTTTAGACGCTACCAATTAATTAGTTACGCATACACACATTTCTGTTTCAAAAGGCACTTTTATTGATATTTGACTAATTTTTAAAACTAAAAAATAAAATAAAATAAAACCACAACACACCCCTGTTAAAAACCAGTAAGTGGATGGAAAACATGACCTTGATCAAATTAAGTTAATGAAAATTTCTTTACATTTCTTTTAAAGGCCAAAAAGAAAAAATAAAACCACATAAATCTTGAATCATGTTAGGTCAAACACTCATTCAGAAGTCATTTAAAACAGTTAATATTACTGCATTATAAATGGGTACCATGAAAAATGAATATGATGAAATATTGTTTTGAAAAAATCATGAACTTGAACTTGAACTGATTATCAGTTGGCAAGAGCCTTATACTGCATAAAGAATGAACTCCTCTACTGTGGGATTCAATGACTGTCCTGCGTCCTGAATGGGTTGTTCTATTCTAACTCCAGACCTGCTGAATATTTTACCTCAAAACAGGGTTTAATAAACGTATTAAAAAGCCATGAAAAAAAATATATCAGTTTGCAGGCAAAAAAGACTCTCAAATGCCTAAAATCTCCCTACATGAAAAAAACAACAGTAATAACCATGAGAGCTACTCAAGTAACTTCACCCAAAGTACTAAACTTGGCCAGCCAAGTCACACCACAAGAGGGCGCTGTTGTCCCACTGGCAGGAGGCAGGCAGCTGGGAGAGGGAGGACATTGAGCCGCGTCGTTGCAAGGCACCAGAAAGCAATCAACAGTCCCAATCGCTTTGTCAGAAGACATGTTATTAACACTCAGTGACCCAGATCCAGCGCTGGCATCCACAGTGCACCTCACACAACGCAGTGGGCCCACCACTTCTGCAATTACATGATACAGGTGTGTGTGTGTGTGTGTGTGTGTGTGTATGCATTGCTGTGTGTGCTATGCGTAACTGTGTGTAGGAAACACAGAGGCAAAAAACAGGAGGGTGTTGTGATGAGAGAAAGGGAGGATGAGCATTAAGAAACATGGAGTCAGAGATACGGAGTGGAGACGTATGGAGTGTGTTAACTGGCATGGACCTGCTGGTTGCAGTCACGCTGGTGTATTCTCAGTGTGTTCTCAAGCACACTGGAACAGTCTGTACATGAGACAGAAAGCATTCACAATTGCTGTTCTGCATGGAAAATGAAGTGTTGACAACAACCGTGACCATGTGTGTGTGTGTTGTGCATGATTCTGGTGTCTGGGAGTCCGGCTCCCAGTGTGCTTCTGTGTGAGAAGAGGTGAATAACAGAAGTTGCCTGCCGCAGTTTCCTACACCACACTCTCAATTTTATTTGTATTTGGGAGTGTGTGTGTGTGTGCAAGGAGGTTTTGGCACAGTGCAGATGCAGATGGACGGGACATGACAGGGTGGCGTTGAGCTAGATCTACGTATTTGTGTGTGGCTGTGTGTGTGTGTGTGTGTGTGGGGGGGGGGGGTCTGGGGGGTATAGCAGGGTATGGCAGTGGGGAAATAGACTGTAACTTTTCCTGTCAGAGGTGTCATGACATTGACATTTACATGACTCGATTGCCAAAAACTGCACTCCTACTCTCACTCACATAACACTGGCCTCATTTCCCCTCTTTATAACCACTGGTGGGAGGGCAGGCTAAGCTACATTCCCTCCCCCTCGTGGAAAAGACCACTCTTCACCCTCTCTTTCCTCACTTCCACTCTCTCTTCTCCACTACGTGCCAGCCCTCCGTCAATCACAATATGAGCTAATGGCTAACATCACCTGCTTGCACTGCATGCTCTAAAATACAATGGCTCTTACAGTGGCTGTCCAACCACTTCCCGGTCACCTATATCACATTGTGGCTTGTACTGCCTTAACACCTTTTAACACCTCAGACAGGAAAAAAAAACACTTCCGGCTAATAGGGTGGGCCCAACAGCTGGGTGTGCAGTGCATTGTGGGATGGTGGAGGACTGCTAGTGCTCCCGTTGCGTGCGTCACTGAGCTGAGCTGTGTTGGGCTTCGCTCCCTCTAGCAGACAAACTCCTGTCGCATGCGGATGATTTGCAGCAGGGCCGCCTGGACGTCCTCATCCATGTGACCCTAGAACACACACACAATCACCATTTTAAGTGCCAAGCCCAAAGTCAAATCCACAAGCAGCCAAGAAGCAAATCATTCACAGGCCAGCTACATTAGCGGACATGTACATCCATTCACTCTGCCACTGGTCTGCGTGCCTGGAGCCTCAGGCAGGGCTGGGGGGTTGACAGAACAATCCTACACTCCTGAGGGCCTGACACCTTAATATCACATGGCCTTAAAATAGAGAATGCCAAGTGTTTGGACGCGTACATCATCAAATGCCTATATGTATGCTGAATGCATGCACAAACATACACAACCACAGACAACACAAACACAATCGCCACTCCCACATGTTTATAAATGAGACTGATACACACACCCCTCACACACACAGAGTCTAGACTGAGTTCAAAGTCTGTAGTGTTTGATACAATTCATTTGTAAGGCGCCCCGGCTCATATTTAGGCAGCATACAAAGTAGGTGACTTGTGTTACCTGAGCAGCGCTGAGAAGATGAGTTCTGTAAATGGAGACCACCTCCCTGTGCTGCCTTTCAGCATCCTGTGGGAGAGGGAGAGGGGGGGGGGGGGGGGGGGGGGGAGAGTAAGTGAGGAGGAGAGGGAAGGAGGGAGACGTGTTTGAGAGAGAGAGAGCGGGAGAGGAAGAGAGAGGGAGAGAGAGCGTGTGAGTGGACTAAGAGGTGTCTGATTATCTTCTTCCCGGGGCGCAGGATAGCCAACCCAGCACAAGCTATGAATAGATGCCCACTGGTTTGCTCCCCCCACCCCCACCCCTCTCTCTCCCATTCTCCCTCTCTTGCCCACACAAGCTCAAGCCCACTCTTCTCTCTAGAAGGAAATGAGGCAGTCAGTCTCCACAATGTCCCTCCTGGACATCTTAATCACCACAGTTTGGAAACCAGAAACCGTGCTTTGCATCAAGAAAAGTTGCCACATTTTTATTCAAGTTGTTTTGGATTTGGCTTAGGACTGGTGACTGTGAATATTGATGGATTCCATCATCCCAAAAACTCATTATGGTTACCAGTTTCGTAATACAACAGTAAATGTGCATTATTTTATAATGATAAATATTAGTATCCATTACATTCCATGTGTCATCTTTTCTATCCATACTACAGGGCAAGTAGTAGTCTTCTGTCCATACTATTGAGTACAGTGGTGGTGTTTTATACACACCACAGTGGTTGCCTTCTATCCTTACTATTAAGTGAGTAATGGTTCTGTGTGGCTCTATCTTTGTTGCTTTATTTGACCAAGTTTTAACCGTTTACCCAGAGACACACACAGTTTAATTACGGCTAACTCTTGCCCGGTGGCAAGGCCAAGTTCCTGAAGGCAAGCAGCATGTAAACATGTCAGACCCACTCATTTCCCTCACAGGAGAAAACAGCTCTGCAGTAGCACACAGTATAAACAACCTACCAGCGTGTGCCAATGACTGAGTGTGGTCTGCATGCGTCACGTAGTGAATGGTCTGCATTTCAGCTCAAGTTTCTATGTGGATTAGACAAGCTTAAGTCTGTCCAATCTCCGAATGCAAGATGCTGTGCTGAGATTGATTTCTCTGGCCTAAAACCCTGCATGCTGATGCCTCGTCTGACATGAGGCAGCCCTGGTGTGAGTGTGTGTGTACAGTATGTGTGTGCGCGTGTGCCCTCAAACAACATAACGTGAATGGGTAAGACAGGATCAGGGAGGGGGCATATGAGGGAAGGCACACACACACACACACACACACACACACACACACAGGGCTCTTTGAGCTGGCCGAGCCCGAGTGTGTTGGATACTCACAGCCAGCTGCTGCTGCAGGCTTTTAACCTGGGCCTGGAGAGCGTCGATGTGCTGCGCCTGCCTCTTGTTGGGCGCACTGCCAGAGTAGGCCAGCTGGGACAGACCATTGAGAGCCTGCTTCAGCCTCTCCACGTCAGCCAGCAGCTCTGTGATCTGAAGGAACACACAACCACACACACACACACACACACACACACACACACACACAAAAAACACTATATTACAGCTGCCGCCTCCCACGCCTGCACAGCCACTTTCTAGTGTCAAAAGTGATTAAGGCTAAGAGAGCTCGGCAGAGGAAAGTGTGAGGAGAGGAGGCTCTCTTACCCGCTTGTCCTTGGCCTCGGTCTGCTCGGAGGACATCTGGATTCTCTTCTGCAGCCCTCCGATGGTGTGCAGGGAGTCGTCGTAGCGCTCCTTCAGCTCGCGGATCTCGCCCTCGATGGCCGTGCTCTTGGCCTGCAGGGAGTCGGCCTCGGCGCGGGCCTGAGCCTCAGCGTCGCGCCGTGTGGCCGTCTCGCGGTACAGCTCCTCGTACTGCTCGGCCAGCCCCGACAGTCGCTCGCCCAGCTCTTGCACCTCCTCTTCCAGGCGCTGCTTGTGGAGGCGCAAGGTGGCCACCTCCTCTTCCTCGTGCCCGCGCAGCTCCTCCAGGGCCTGGGTGGCGCGGAGCAACTCGCTCTGCAGCGCGGCCACGTCCTCGGCACGCTGGGCGCCGGCCTCCTCCTCCTCGCGCAGAGCCAGCCGCAGACGTCCCACCTCCCTCTCCAGCGCCCCGCGCTCCTCCTGCTGCTCGGCCACCAGGACGCCGGTGGACGCGGAGGCATCACGTGCCTGCAGCTCCTGCTCCAGCTGGTGTACGCGCTCAGCTTCGAGGCGCTGCGCTGCCTGCGCCTGCTGGCACTGCTCCTGGGCCTGCTGGAGGCTGGTGGTGAGCGCCTGCTGCATGGCCTCAAAGCGCTCCAGCCTCACATACTCCACCTCCAGGCGGCGCTGCAGGGCCTGGATCTCGGTGGCGCACAACGCGTTCTGCTCCTCCAGCTCGGCCCGCTGCACCGTCACCTCCTTGTACTGCTGCTCCAGGTCCACCAGCTTCAGGCTGAGCTCCTCCGAGCGGCCCTGCTGCTTGTCCTCCGCCTCGTGGAGCCTCTCGTTCGACGACTCCAGGTCGGCTTCCAGCCTGCACAGGGCCTCCTGAAGCTCGGCCTCCAGCCTCTCCGTCTCATGCCTGCGACGTTCACTCTCTGCCTTCTCCTGGTCGTACTTCACCTGCACTACACTCAGCTGTTCAGTCAAGTCTTTCAGCGCGGTCTCGAAGCCGCTCTCTTTCTCTTGCATCACAGACAGCGGCACAAACTTCACCTGAATAGCCTCTTGTATCGTGTCTAACTCTCTCTTCTGCTCTTCCATCTCCTTGTGCAGTTTGACAGTGTCCTCCTGGACTGCCTGGTACTTTGAGACTGCATCCTGGGCCTTCTCTTCAGCTTCAGCTAAGGCACTGCTCAACTTGCCTGTGACCTTTTCATGGTCGCCCAGGCTAATATAGTCCTTTTCTAATGCTGTCTGAACTTTCTCAAACTCCTTATTCAACATGGCACTTCCTTCTTTCACCTTCCTCAACTCTTCCTCCCTAACCTCGCCGGCCTTCTCTAGGGTGGAGATGTGATTCTTGGATTCCTCCAGGGCGGTGCTCAGCTCTGCCTTGGCCTTCTCGTACTCCTCCCGCACCTCCACCTGTCTTCGCAGATTCAGCTCCAGTGTCTCCTTTGTGGACAGTACCTCCTTCAGCTCCTTCTCTCGTTCCTCGTACTTCTGCGCGATGCTCTCCAGTTCCTTCTCCAGTGCTGCTTTTTGCGTGCTCAGTGTCCCCACCTCGCTTTCTAGCCTCTGGCTGGAGGAGACGTGAGTGCTCTGCAGCAGAGTCACGTTTTCACACAGCGATATCTTCTCCTCCTGCAGCCTCCGCAGCTCCGTCTCGGCCAGCTGCTTCTGCTCTACAGCCTCCTCCAGCTTCTTATTCAGGTCGTCCACGGCGTGTCCCAGGCTTCTCTTCAGGTCCTCGTGGGTCAGGAGGGGCACAAAGTCGCTGTGGATCTGTTCCTTCAGATCCTCCAGCTGTTCCCTCAGGACCTCCCGCTCCTCCTCACTCTCTTCCACCTCCTGGATCAGTGCCTGGCTCTTGGCGGTGACGTCGGCCAGCTTTCTCTTGAGGGCCATGCTCTGCTCCTCCAGGGCCGCCCGGACCCGTTCGTGCTCCTGCAGGGGGACGTTCACGGCTCCCGGGCCGCTGCGATTGTCCATCTCGCGGTGGAGCTCTGCCACCTCCTCCAGCACACGGTCGTAGTCCTCCCTCAGCTCGGCCAACTGCTTCTCCTTCTCATCTACCGCATTGGTCAGGAGGTTCTTCATGTTATCGAACTTCTCGGCGGGCACCATGGCAGCCAGGCGGATCTCCACGTCCTTAACGTGTGCCTCCATGTCCATCAGTGTCTCGGCCATGTCCTCCCTCTCGTCCTTCAAGATGTTGAGCTCCTGCGTGAGCCGCTCAGCTTCCACAGCCAGCTGGCCCTCACTCTTCTTGTACTCCTCCAGGGCCTTCTCGCTCAGCTTCAGGTGGTTGCGGACGCGGCCCACTTCCGCTGAGGCCCCCTCGTATTTGGCCTTCACGTCGTCCAGCTGCACCTTCAGGTCCTCCACGAGCTGGCTGCTCAGATGCTCCTTGACGGCCACCACGTGGGCCTGCAGCTGCTTGACCTTGGCCTCTGAGTCGAGCATCCTCTTCTGTACGTCGCCCAGCGCCTCCTCCAGCTGACGAACCTGCACGTCAGCTTCGCGTTTGGTAGTGTCACGGCTCGCCGCCAGCTCCTCGCACTCCTTGGTCTTATGGTTCAGTTCCGCCTGGAGTCGGCCCGTCTCCTCCTCCAACGCCTCCTGCTTCCTCCGCAGGGCCTCGAGCTCTCTCTGCAGGCTTTCAGCCTCGCCCCCCGTTGTGACCACCGAAGGCGTCCGTGTCAGCTCCAGGGGTCGCGACACCGACTGGGTCGGAGCCAACGGTGGCAAGACCTGCAAAAAGATGTGGAACAACATTTAGAATCTACATTTGGCTTTGAAAGCTTTGACTTTCCATCAATAACTAAAACACACACACACACACACACTACAGGCTAACAAACACATCTAGTCACACACACACACACACACACACACACACATACACACACACACAAAACACAAATGCACATGCAAAAGCTCAGGCACACAATCAAAGAAAGTTTTGACTCATGAGAATACAATCTCACAACCCCAAATGCTTACACCCACATTCTTTTTCTCCTTCTTGTTCCCTCACACACACACACATAGTGAGACAGGTTACAAAATATCCTCCCTCCACAAATTTAAGTTTAACCCAAATAGAAAGTAAAGAACGTGAAATGAAAGCAAATAAAATCATAAATCTCCCCTTTTCCTAAGGGGGGCAAAGAGCTGAAGGTTTAAAAAGAAAATCTGCCAGCTTATTAGACTGCCTCTCTCCATTTCTCCTAAGCTCAACTGAGCTGACACAAGCAGTCTGTGCTGGAAAGGGTCATGCAAGTCATTATAGCATCACTGACCAATGGTTAAATTCTGCACCAAAGCATTGAGCTATTTTGTGATCTCTGCACATCATGACTCTAGGTTGGTAAGAAGCACGGTCGGACTGCGTACCTGAGCGGAATCCAAGCTGTGCGACTGCCTCACCAGAAGGTTCTCTTTTCCTGTCCAGAAAAACAGAGAGAGAGAGAGAGAGAGAGAAGAGAGGGGGGGGGGGGGGGGGGGGTCAGACAGACAGGGAATCGTTGATCAAAAACACTGCATTGCATTTTATAGCTTAGTGCTGCTAATTAGAGCCAAAGGCTTTCCCCCGCTCCCCACCTAAGAGCAGATGTAGCCTGAGTAATTCAGACGGCTCGCTCACCTTTGATGACAGATTGGCCGGAGTAATCCCCCTGTAATTAGATGGAAATTTATTATTCAAATCTATCAGACAGCTTGCAATTCAGGGCCAGCTGGATGTGGCCTGAACCATCATGTTTATGAGCACTAAAGTGTGAATGTGTGTGCGTGCGTGCGTGTGTGTGTATGTGTGTGAGCGAGCTGGCTACTGACCAGGTGAGACTTCATCTGAACCTTGACCGTCTCCACAGCGCGAGACCCATCTTCTCCTCTGGCTGACAGCAGGTGTCTCAGCTGTTCCCGCTACATGTCAAATAAACAGAGCAAATCACCACCATCACCATGCTGACTGAGCACTGCAGGGCAGCGCTGGGCACAGAGCACTACATTATGTGGACAGGGGCAAAAAGACGCTGACTGTATCATAATAACAGTAAGTGTGCGTCCTTGTCTCACCTCCACGTGACTGTCTTCCGCTGCCGACTTCTCCTACAGTCAGACAGGAGCAGATAATTGAACGTCAGACAACAACAGAAATCGACATCAATTTGCACTGGTTAGGTTAGGCCTGTTAGGTTAGTGACACCAAGAGACCTTTTTCACAGCAGCCATTTTTTCAAGAAGTGGCAGGGTAAGTGTTATCACACTAAACCAGAGTCTTATTGGGCACCTGTGCTTACCCTGACATTTCTTGGAAAAATGGCCGCTGAGGAAAAGGTCCATTGCATTCTACTTTCAGAACCAGACTGGTAGGTTCAGAGTGTTCTATCAGTATTTCAAGCAAAAGTCAGTGCCTAGTTCGATCTTTCCTATATAAATTCCCTGTACTGCATAATAAACTGGCTGGCTGGACCCAGTACCTGACTAAGCTGCTGTTGCAGCATGTTGACCTGGTCCATGAGAGCTCTCTGCTCTTGGTGAAACTTCCTCAAGGACTCCTGCTGGCTCTCATTTTGCCTCTCCAGCTCCTTTGGAACAGAACAGCAGTCAAACACACACACACACACACACACACACACACTCTAACCCCCCTCCCCCCCACACACACACCTGCTCTGTCTTACACACAAACACTAGGCACTAGCACAGTGCAAAAGACAAACATGCCATAACAATGTAACAATGTTTGTAGTTATCACATGCTGGTGTTAAACCCATCTAAGCTCTAGGCACACACACACACAATCCTAAAACAATGGCTAAGCCAGACAAATCTTTATTTGTAGATCCAGATTTAACTTACGTGTATCATCTGATCCTTGCTTACATTTGATGCAGGCGCTGCATTCATCTCTGCTGATTGCTGCAGAAAGACAGGTGGCTGGTGGTTAGTGTCCTTGCTGAGAGAAACCTGGCTAATTACTCCAGACTGCAACAGCCACATCTGCACACTAGAGGGCAGTAGTTCAACACTACCACGGACTGACACTACACTGCAGCAACAGCAGATGGCCACAATATCACGCTAACTGGTACACCAGCATGACTAACAATGTGTAGGAACTACACAACTAGTACACAACTTTCTAATGACCTCAGATGAAAAACCTAAAACTGTACAAGTGACACACACACACACACACACACACACACACAGCAATCCTGCATCGTTTATTTTCATTAGAATGCTTCAGCGGTTGTCTGAGTGTTAACAATTAGAGACGACCAAGTGAGCCGTGTTGAGTGTGTGTGTGTGTGGAAAACGGTGTTAATGAAAAACAATAACCCCGTCTAATGAGCCCGGAGGAACACTGTGTCGGGGCATCGCAAGGGAGCTCCCAGAATAGGACACGGACACACACACACACACACACACACGAGATATACACCCCTACATTTAAGAGCTTCATTTTGTCCTGTACTTACCAAACTCAATTACACCTCAATTTCAAGTGTGTGTCAGGTGGGGGGGCTGGGGCTGTTCTAAAATATTTGACGCATGGCTGTGTGAGACGGAGTGTGTGTGTTTCCGATTGAGTGAGAAAATGTGTATGTGTGTGTGTGTGTGTGTTTCTCACCTGTCTCTTCTTCAGTTCTATCCTGGCCGCCTCTTTAGCTGGAACACACAGAACACAGGAAGGGAGATTACACTTGGCCCCAGTGGTCAGTGTTGCACATAGTTAGCACCAGCAGAGATGAAACGAGCACAACACAACAAGGAAGCAAGGCCACAGCAGTGGGAGCGGCAGCATCAGCTGGCTCTCTGTACGGCCCTGTTGACTGTAAAGCCCAAGCCCAGGTTGCACAACAGCTGAATTGTTATCCCCCCCTAACCTTGGACCCCAGACCCTCCGAGACCGCACTGGCACGAATTAGCCAACCGTGAGGTTGATTTGTGTTCGTTACGTCTTTGAGAGTTTAGGACTAAGGGCTGGTTGATTGAGATTCAGCCAATGACTTGTAATTAAGCAAGGATGCCTTGGTAGGCCAGCCACTGACAGGTGTCGGATGTGGAATTTTAACTAAGACACGCTGATAGGAGGCGTGTTTATCTGTCCGTCCCCACTTCGTGCGACCGCCGGCAGTCTCGCTTCGGATGTCCATCAGGTGTACGGCTAACGAGCGCTAGCGGTGCATATCGGTGTGCCACACTCACACACGTGACTGCCGAGAGGATTAAAGCAGCTCCGTTTTTGAGATAATGAGGGGGAAGAAAGTGTTTTGACGCAGAGAGAGCAGTCAGAGAAGTGTGCCTGGGGGCAGCCTCCTCAAGACAAGCAGGCATGACAAGTGCAGCATTTTTAGTGCTGAATGAGAGTCAAGTCTTCTCCTCCATGTGGGGAGACATGTGGAAGGAGATGGAATAACCCACTTTTCTCCTCAGGCAAACCCAGCTAAGGCTTCAACCCACAATGCCTTTCAAGTTGTTGGGTCTATTTGTACAGCCAGCGAGCTTCCTGTGAGTGTTGCCTGTGGTGCCTGTGTAAGCTGGCCCTATGTCAGCATTCAGTGGAGAGTGAAGAAGTTGCTGGCCCACCTGCTGATGTCCAAACTACCTCCATTCACACTGTCAATCTCCACAGAGGCTTTAATAGCTCCGTCTCACAGAACACACACAGAAACACGCCTCGCCAGGGGATGCAGCTAGCACCCTGGGGCTCTGCAGAAGAATTTTCAGAGATGCCAGAGGAGCTGGTGTCCAAGTCTGGCCCAGTGCGCCTGCCTGCCTGCTTGCTAGCTTGCCTACCTTTGTTGGCACTGTCCAGGTAGCTCTTGACCAGCGCCACCAGCTCCTGGTTTTTGCTGAGGCGGGCGTAGTGGTAGCTGTCGTGGCTGAAGCCGTCCATGGCGGTGACGTCTGCCCCGTTCCTCAGGAGCACCTCCACCGCATCCTTACAGGCATACTCACAGCCTAGGATCAAAGCCGTCCTGAAGAGATGACACAAAACCAACACAAACAGACATGAAATAAAATAAAATCCTACCACTTACCCACTCAACTACTTTCTCTCATTAGATACTCAAACTTACTTAACTATTTTGCCAAAATTTCTAGAGGGAATATCAGTGCTGCATATATTTAAAAAGAGAAAATATATCCACCTCGATTGCATATCAAATCATTTCATTATAGGACTGAAACCCTCTCTGAAGGGCCAAGTGTGGCTGAGGTATCTAGCGCAAAATAGTCATAAACACAGCAACAGTGCATTACCATAAATCACCATTCATCACCCTGGGTCCCAGGTCTACTCCTAGCGCTAATCAAGTCTCTGGCCAGGTCATTAAATTCTAAGCGACAGACCATTTCATATCAGTAAGTATGAAAGAGGAAACAAAAAACAAACTCAAGACCCATGGGAGGGAATGAGACACGGCTGTTTATTTACTCTACACTGTGTATTGGGCAGCCATAAATAAATCATAAATATTTAGACCGGCACACACACTGAACAGCACAGAGGCCATTATGTGTGAGTGTATACTGGTGTGTGTGTGTGTGTGGCGTCATACATTGGTAGGTACAGTAATTAGGTATTGGTGAGTAGCAGGCGGTAGGGAAGTGTTTGTGTGTAAGTGTGTTAGTGTGTAGAGGGGTTGATGGTGTGTGTGTGTGTGTGTGTGGGCACTAGTGTGGGCATTTGGGCATACTTGTTCTGTTTATCACGGACAGTGATGTCGGCCCCGCGCTCAAGCAACAGCTGGCAGATCCGTGGGTGGCACATCTGAGTGGCCAGCACTAGAGGAGTCCTCCCATCCTACACATACACACACACAGTCCAATAAACAGAGGCATACACACTTTTTTTAAATTCAATGACAAAGCAAATCTACAAAGTCAAAAGGTCCCGATTCAATTGTTTGTTTTGTTCCAACCACAAAGACAATCTGGACCAGAAAATAGACCAATATTTAGTGGTGAGGTGCGAACTGCCTCCCACCTAGGGTTCATTTTAGGTGAGGCTTTCGGGCGTATGGTTTATTTAAACTGATTATAAGAAATGCAGAAGTTACACCGTAGTGACTGCAGTGTGTGTGTGTGTATGTGTGTGTGTGTGTGTGTGTGTGTGTCATAATGAGGTAAATCTTTCCAGGAAGTACGGGTATAGCACTGTGGTTAAGGAGCGTGTATACAGTAACATGCTAGTGCTATGCATGCTTACTGCCTTGACCTTGCCCTGAAGTAATTGCTGAATGCAAGCCCCTTTGGATAAAACTGACAGATAAGTCAATAAAAATATATGAAGTAATAAAATGAAAGGGTATAGAGATGCTACTTACAAAATCACTGGCGTTTACCGAAGCTCCACTGTCACACAGCAGTTTCACACTGGAGGCACAGCCAGCCATCACTAGGGAGACCAATACGGCTGTCAGATCACTGTCACAGCTGCTGATTAAAGGCTAAGTCTGCTGTAAATCAACCCACAGCCCTGTTGATCGAGGTCACCCAGGTGCTGTCTGTAATGCTGAGGGTGAACAAGAACGTAGGCCGAGCTGGTGTCTCACTAATCTGTCTGTGGTACCAAAATCTTCTTTCTATTAAAGGCATTGGTGCCCTTGGACCACAGGGCTATGGTTGATGGTCTAGCTGGTCAATGAAAACTCAATTTGTGTTTCCTGTGCTGCCATGGTGGCACTGGGAAAACTACCAATGTTCAATTAGCAGAAAGCTTATTTTATTTTAAACTTATTAGCTTATTTGCATTCCAGTGGTCAGCAGGGGTCAAACAGGATTTTTTTCAACAAGACTATCCAATGCTGGCGCTTAATTGTGTACCTTTCCCCTTTAAAACATCCAGGTCATTCCCAACCCCAATTGCACTGTGCACAAAACATCATTCTACTTTCCTACTGTATCTAATCTGCTACTATGCTTCCATTCATTTCATTTAAGCATTTACTGCATGGTGACCTATTGAGAAATAAATCCAAATATAGAAACAGATCGAGTTGAAAACACTGGAGGCCCCAGAGAATCGCCTGTTCTTACCAGCATCATGTAATGCAGTCCTCCCCTGCAGGTCCACGTTCCCCACAGGACAGTTGTGCTGCAAGACACAACAGAACAAATGAGACAATATTTGCTATAAATGAATAAATGACCGCATCATATGTCTACTACGGATATGGGCTCATCCACTAACACTCCCAACCCATTACTCATCATCATTCTGAAGTCTCTGCCTTCAACCTCTGGATAATACACATTCACTTACAGGCAACATTTACTTTTCTTCTGGTTAAATGGCCATATGAAAAACAGAACTGCTGTCTTTTATAGATTGGTGAATATGAAGCAAAAACTATAACACACAATTCAGGCCCAAAGACATAAAAGTTCAACAATTCTGTTACACTACTAACCTCATCTGATTTTCTGTATAGTATGCACTTTTGCTGTACACATATAATATTATGTATGTGTACAGCATACACATGAATACATCATGGTGTATTGTGACACTGGTATATATAGCTAAGTTTGTTTCTTGGCTCTCAGGGAAACACTTGCTACTAAAATAGAATGTGGGAAAACAAAAAACAGATTCCAGCAATGACCACAAGATGAACATTTGTAATTTAGATTTGACAGGGCCACTACACAAATATAAAACCTGATGGGGCAAAAAGGATGGATAATATGAACGGTGATGGAGACTGTATTTGCTGGTATGTGTTGAGTGTTGTGACAGCGGATTTAAACAAACATACTGCGAGCAGGTCACGGCCGACAGTGGTTCGGGAGCTGGCTAAGTGGCTGCTGCATTTTTGTCGCCATAGAGACCCTGTTCTGCCCCTGATGTGAGACCTGCGGGTGTCAAGTGCAGGAAGCGAGGGTGGAGAGGCTCCTCTCTGAGCGCCGGGCCACTATAAAAAAACAGGCTCTCTAGCAACAGGCTCCCAAAACTGCCTGGTGACGGTCAGCTGACTGAGCGCTAACTGTGGGGCAGGGAAACCCAATCCTCTGGCATACGGGCAGGGAGAAGGAGGATTTACCCGACCTGGGGTCGGGTTCCAGTGCAGGGCACCACGCCGTCTCGCGACACACCACCCTAAAACCCACGGACCACCGTGGGGGGTCAGAGAGGGCCAAATCCGAGCTTCTGACATCACCTCGGGCCTCTGGTCTTTTCTGGAGCAAGGCGTATTATTTCGGTCCTACTGGTTCAGCCACTGTAAGTGCAGTCAGTGCATTTGCCCTAGTTGTTTTGTCATATGAAACTGAGTGCTCTTTAATTATGCCCATGGCCTAGAGAGAGAGCTGTATATATTAAGTCTTTTTTATCGCTCTCGACAAATGTGATTGCAATCATGAGATCACTGCAAACAGCCATGTGTGGTTTAATGTGCCAGTTACCAACAGGAGGGCCTTCAGGAATACAGGACCTCTCATGGATCCCCATTTAGTAAGAATTACAATAACAGCATGCAGTAATGGCAATCAATAGAAAATGGCACACACAATTTCATTCAGCTTCTTGGAGGTCAGTTCCATCAACATAGCTGGAGGATGAATGATTAAAGCTTATCAAAGCATACCGACAACTTGATGAGGTGCAAAGCAGGGGTACTATTTTTAGGAGGAAATGTGTTGAATTCTTAAAGGAATGAAAAGCTTCTTTGAGGCTTGTACTGATGGTTCTATTGCTGTGAAACAATAGTGCATTACAAATCAAGGCTACAAATGTTATGCATCTTAATGTGGTGAAGCACAGCCACATTGCTCAACTGGCAATCGAGTTTGATTCCTAAACCCCACGCTGTGAATCTGTGTCCCTTTGGCTATAAGCGGCTGCTACAGTAAATACCGGTCCCCTCGAATTCACTTTCACAAGTGGAGGTCGTATGACAGTGTCCTACACAAGCTCTGCAGTGTAATTCTCATCACCTCTCCACAGAAAAGAGTTGAATAACTACCACTATGTGATGAAACCCATGTGAAAAGACCTCTTTTCTTGGAGGATTACAGAGTAGTTTATGCTCTAGTGGTTTCGATGGAGAGGGAAAAGAGAGGCGCCCATCTCTAATCACACATTACCTGTAAGAGCTTCTGAACACATAATGACTGCCCGTTCCTTGCAGCCAGATGCAGGGCATTTTTCCCTGAGAGAGGGGGAAAAAAGAGTGATGTAAGGTGGCCATTAGAACAGAAAAGGAGGCAGCTTTGTGGCTGAGGGGTGCTTTGTGGAGGCTCGCTCACCAGTGGCATCAGTAGCAGTGACGTCCACGCTGTGGCCCAAGATGAGGTTTAAACAATCCAAGTGTCCTCTTGTGGCAGCGAGGTGGAAGCTGCGCGGATGAGATGAGACAGAGGGATGGGGGATGTAAATCAGAAGAAATTAATGGAAATGAAGGAAAAGAAGAAGAAAAGAAAGGTAGAATGAACAAAAGATAGCCAGATAGATTGAGATGGAGGGATAGAGATAGATAGACAGATAAATAGATAAATAGATAGATAGATAGATAGATAGATAGACACACACACAGCAAGAGCATAGAGCTAAAGAAAGAGCAAGAGGGAGAGAGAAAGGGAAATACAGAGAAAGACAGACACACACACAAAAAGGGACAGAGCAAAAGAGAGAGAGAGCAATGAAAACTGATGCCTTGTGCAATCAGCTCCATCAGCACCCTCCAGAGAGCTGGGAACCATCAACGGAAACTCAACTCCTCTCTCTCCCCCTCACAACCCCGGGGGGCCCGCGTTCCACGCTCTCTTTTTTTACGACATCTTCACATTATCCCCCGTGTGGGTGGCAAATGGAGAGACCCAATACATTTACAAGTTCTGGCCTAATGGAAGCTCTGCACAAACACTGGCAAAATCCATGCTGGTGGGGATGAGGGTGGTGGTGCTGGTGCTGGTGATGTTTGTGAATGAATATGATGCACCCCCAACCCCACTCCACCCCACCCCACTCCACTCCACCCACCCCCCACTTTACACCGTGACCTTGTTTATGCATTAACCCCTAAAACATACCACCAAGGAGCCATGCAGACTGCCACCTCGTTTTGGAAGCAGTTATTAAAAGCAGCGTTGATGGCAAGGAGACGAGGCTACGTGGCTGCAGACATTCCTTCCAAGCGCAGCATGTTTTTGTCTCCGGGACAAAGACTGTTTAGGCCTCCGGCAGCATAAATACACAATTGCTGGACTCTGCATTCTGGTGCCGACCCGATGTAATTAGAAACTTTCTGTGCCCTTACTGCCTTGGTATAACCGTTGCCAGAGAACAGCCACTTCTGACAACATTCACATGATAGTTCAGTGCTGTCAGTGGGGCTTTGTGAAGCTGGAGAGTTAGCCTTTTCTATGCATGTTTCCAGTTCTCTTGGCGTCTTTGTCATTCTGTTTTTCCCCATCTAAGGGGGAGGAGGAGAAGGAGGGAAAGGGGTGGGGATGGATGTTGGTGTTTGCAGACTGAGGAAATAATCACTGCCTTAAGCTGGATTTATACTTCTACGTTGCATCGTCGCAGACCTTCGCCGACACCAATCAGACCTTCGCCGACACTACGCATACACCTTTCGTGCGCATGAAAAAAATCCTGACTACGCGTCAAAGTGTCGCTGACACGGTACGCAGACCGACGCATACGTCATGGATTGTGATTGGTCCGCTTTACATCAATTCCAGTTCTCCGCCTTTCCAGTGCGTTGTGTGTACAAGACCGGCATTTTTGAACTTACATAAATGGCCTTATAACTACCCATTCACCTGACAAAGACAGTTGACCATAGAAAGTAATGACCTGATAACTATGCTTATTAACCAGACAAAGCTTCCCATCAACGCATCCGACACAGTTTGGGAAGTTCCACAGTCTCCAGAAATCTCCGGCTATCGTTTCCCACTGGTTAGTTGACGGACAGGGCAAAAACTCGGGCTGCAGTGTTGTCCACAACACTTTGCAAACTTCTGACACAATAGATGACACTGTGGATGAGGCCAGCTTGTAGCTTGCCGCTAGCTACAGCCTGTTGATTTGCACCAGAAGCCAATACTCGCAACGCAACGACCGGAAAACACACACGCAAAGGACCCTTTCTAAACTCAATAACCCCTAGCGTTGTGGCAGTGAACCACGGATTAACTGTGACCCACGTCCAGGCTCATGTGAAGGAGCCACAGACATGTCATTTTAGCCTGGCACCAGTGCCGTGACTGGCTCTCAGCTCTGCAGTCCCTACATTATTTAAGCTATTTTTGAAAAGCAGGAGGCATGGATGCTGCAGTTAGGGGCTCTGTGTGTGTGTGTGTGTGTGTGTGTGTGTGTGTGTGTGTGTGTGTATTGGGGGGGGTGGTTGAGGGTAGTCAGGGGAAGCTCTAAAAATGGACGTAAACTTTAAAACTCTTCCAAAACAGCAGCTTTGTCAACAGAAAAAAATGAATTCATCCAAAGTGACACCAGCAGTGGCCGATCGGGTGGAGGGAGCAGGTGTGAGCTTGCTCGTTCTTGTTGACAGCACGTGTTCCAATGGGGTTCAGATCCTCACAAACATTCATATCTGCAAGGACGGAGCTCTTGATTAGCTGTAATAAGCATTTGTCAGCAGATGTGGCCCTCTAAATCACCACAATGCTCAGAAAGCACAGCACAGCTGAGGGGATGAACTAGAACCAAGCCTTTCACGGCTTTGCCTTGGATCAGATGATGTGTAATTCTAATTAAGAAAAATATCATATTGGAATGAGTGGGCCTGAATTTCAAGCAAGCAGAGAGGACCCCAATCATGATTGCCTGCCATTTCTGTGAAGACAAGGGAGGATGAGAGGGTTGGGGGGGGGGGGGGCTGTGTAATTAATTGTGCAGACAAATCACAGCGCCATGCTGCAGCATGTGAGCACGTGGGACAATAAGCCCATCATGGATGACTTCACCTCTGAGGGTTACATTGGGAGTCACGTAGCATCACGTAGCTCTCGCACAAATGCTAGGCCAACATGGAGGGGGTTTAAGGGGTGGTGTGTCTGCCAATGACGATTTCGCTTCATATATCACACGGGTGTTTATTGAGCTGAGCTCTGGTCCTCTGCGCTCGGCTGTGGCGTCTTTTGATGGCAATGAACACACTTGATTTAGGCTTGCAAAATTCTGTCACCTTATTATGAGCCGTGGCCCCGTCTGGTAGCCAAGCACAGGCAGTGCGGGACGCTTGTTCTGGAAGCCACTCGTGTGCGGCTGAAAATACCAGGTGTCAGATCCCCCGAGATCCCTCACTCACTACCAGATGCGCAACAATATGAGTCCACGGCACCACGCAGCGCGCCTCATCCAGCCCTTGCACTAAGTAAAGCAACACACCATCACAGAGTCTACTATGGGAAGGTATGGTTGGCTCAGGGTACTTAGAGAAACTGTCCACTTGACAGCTATCAATGACTAGGGGGAGGAGCAGCTCCGCAGGTTTAAGAGCTATACCATCGCTGTGTTTGCTTTCATTTTAAAAATAGCCGTCCAGTTCCAAAATCTGAAGCTTTGCAGAGCGGTCTTCAGCTGGATGTTCAGCTCGACCAAGTTCCTCGACCCGGTGACAAATCCAGCAATTGCGCTAAATCCTAAACTCTAATTTTGCGTTGTGTACACAAGGCCAGGCTGCGTTTGTTCCTGCTAACTCATTTCCTGCCCCCAGAAAGGAGGCGCTCAGGCCAAGAGTAGCAGACCACAGTGTGCTCCAGCGTATGTGCCCCAGTGTGCGTATGGCTCAGGGCGTGTGTGTGCTCTAATGTGCTTGTGTGCGTGCGGCTTGCGTGTGTGTGCATGGCCATGTGCCATGGCCAAAGATGGAGCGGTGTGCCAAATTCTGCACTGCATCAGACCTCAGAGCTGATTAGACACAAACCCGATCCCAGCTGAAGAGATGAACTGGAAAACCCAGGAGTCTCTAAGAAAATCCTAAATCAATTCCACCTGTGACCACCAGGGCATTTGGCTGGGCAGGGTGTTGTTTAGAGCATCTACCAGGACACCCA